>QVNW01002981.1:0-90013 GCA_014825475.1 Pseudomyrmex flavicornis
TCTCTCTCTCTCTTTCTTCCTTTCGTTCTTTTTCTTCTTTTTGAGTTGAGTGATCGATTCGCGAATGAATCGTCCGTGAAACGAAGACGAAATCAAATTAAATATACGATGACACATTTTCAAAAGCGTTCAGACAAAAAGATCGGACAAGTAGTTTGAGAGACACGCGTACATTCTACAAATTCAAATAAATAATTATTACTCAAGTGTTGTTTAATACTTTCAACTATTACATCACGTTCGAATCAGCGTGATCGGGAACTGAATTACTCTCTCGAATAATTCAGATTTTTCACCGGATATTCAACCGTGCGTAATTCGGATAACGTAACGCGTAAAGTTGCCACGCTCGAGCAACTTTAGCTCAAGCTACGGATCCCTCCCTCCCCCCTTCCCTGGGTTTGTTCACGAGGAAGACCCGGCGGGATCGAATCTAGGCGCGTTTTCAAACTCGGCTCCGCTCGACGGCGTAGCTCGACGAATGAGCACGGCTCGAGCCTGCTGACCGCGCTCGGTTCACTCGATTTCATTCATTTGCCGGATAATCGCCGTGTTCCTGTTTGCAGCTCAGGGACGTGCCAACGAGCAAGCGAGTGCTCGCGCTCAAGGTCCCGGGTTCCGGAGATCGTTCTCGTCGGATCGCCGACGAGCGTCCGTCGTTTACAATGCCGCGCCGCGCGCATTGTCTTCCGCCGACTGCTTATCGTTGCTTAAACTCAAAGATACGCGACGTACAGAGCTGCTAACTCGAGCTGAATATTACGAAATGACGACGCAAAAATTCTCTCCTCGTCGATTGTCCCGACGCAATGCGCGCACGCGCGCGCGCGCTGTCGTTCTTTTAACACGAGACTACTCTATCCCGTCCGTATTGCCACGTCCGACAAATTCCCGAACGCTGATAATTGATCCATTTATCCGCCGGCAGATAATCTCGCGTGTTTTTTTTTTTTTTTTATCGTCTTCGCAAAGAATTTCCTTTCTCACGATAACACTGTAACACAGCGCGAAAATTAAATCAGCGCAGAGCGAATGCGTGCAGAACGCACGTGCACTCACACGCGGCTTAGGCCAGCATGTGTATACGCTAACTAACAACGTGCTGACGGCTCGGCCACGGTCATCTCGAGACCTTCTTGCGCCACTCTCACACGCACGGTTCGCGATACGCACGCCTATGATCGTCGTCGTGGTGTGTGCTCGCGAGACGAATTACGCAACGGGTGCAATTGCGAGTGGCGCGCGAGTGAACACATCACGTACATAAACGCGGCGAGTTCTAATAACGAGCGCGCGCGATCTCTCTCTCTCTCTCTATCTTATTCCTCAAGTTAGTAGAAAAAAAAAAAACCGGAGTTTCTTCTCGTCATTCATAAGCGCGGGAATAAACACCGAGACGCGCACGAAATCGTCCGGTATGAATGAGATTTCGCAATTGTTTCCGGCGGCGCGCATGTTCTCCATGTACTTGACAAAAGGAAGCAGCTTCGATGATGAAGACGGAGATAAGGCCGCTCGGTTGAGTTCTCGATGCGTAACTACGTCGTGTGTGTGTGTTTTCATTTTCCAAACGCGATAACGACGATTCCGCGAATATACATTTTTCCCTAACGCTCGTATCTTTTCTTAGAAAACAAGCGATCGAGAACGTTAGCCTCGCGAAATTCTAGCGAGTGTCATTTGATTTTTTTAATGAAGCCAACTTTTGAAGGATTCAGTCAGTTGCATGCCGATGAATACCGACGAAGCAGGCGAAGGAAATTTTTGTCGAAAGAGCGATAGAAAAACGAGTCGATGAATAAAAATCGAACGCGACCGAATCGACAAAACGCCTATCGGAGTCTATGTGGAGCGCGGGGATTAAAACCCGTGTGTGTGTGTGTGTGTGTGTGTAGTAAACCTGAGAAATGTGCCATTATCGATTTATCTCGGCGCGCACTTATCAGAGAGACCGGAGCAGCTCTCGCGCTTCTTGCGCCGCGATTCTCCGCTAAGAAACAAACGGCGAGTACGTACTCGCGCGATGCTTATGTAATTTGGAGCGTAATGTCGTCCACGTGATTTGTAACGAGATTGACACACTGAAGGAAAAAACAGTCTGAATCAAACAAGTCTTCTTACCGAAATCAACCAAACCATTACACGGTCGAAGGTTATCGACCAAATACTCGTTGATCCAAAGAACCGCGTATTTGTTTCTCAACTCTTACAGGCTTGAATTAAAAAGCACTTGCAACAAAAACTTGACGCGCGAACCAAAACATCTTGTTGACATCACAGTTAATTTTTGTTTTTGTTTCTCAACAGTGCGTCGTACGCGTTTGTATTAATTCAAGCAGTTTTTTTATGTAACTCAATGCTAATTCGCGGCAACGTTGAACTGTAAACTAAAATTCTATACGTAGCAAAACTTCTACACGTAACTTTAAAATTCTTCGTTCGGTTTTTGCTTCGATTTACATTTTTAATTGCATATCTAATTAAAACTTATATATTTAATTATATATAACTTACAGAAAACTATAACAAATTTTAATGTGTTCGGTTTTGGAACACAATATAAAATTATTTCAGACAAAATAATTAATCAATGAAGTTTCAAATACAATTAGATAAGTAATCTTAATAGAATTTAGTAATAACATATGAGAGAGAGAGAGAGAGAGCGCAGTCAGCAAAATGTGATAATAATATAATGGACGATAAGAGAAGTCGAGTTATTTTTAATGTGGAAGCGCGTTCGCGCGCTTATTATTATTATTATATTTACGAGACGTGAACGCGATGAAGCAAGAGTCAAGATTCCGGTTTGCGGTGGCTGAAAAGGAAAGTCACACTATGTATTGGCACCTACGGCGCGTTTCTGCGGTGCGTAACCAATGTGTCACTTGACTCGCGCTAATAATCGATCGGCTGCCGATCGACCTTCGAGCATTGAAATATTGCGCACAACGTGTACCTGCGGCAGTTCAACGCGTCCAAGGTCTCACGATTAGTAGGTCACCGGCGTGCACGTTTAGTCGATTAAACGAAGGCGATTGTTTGCGATACGATTAAGCGTATCGGATTCAATTAACCGAGCGAGATTAATGCGGAGTTCGCCGTTCACGTTCGTCGTCTGAAACACGTGCGAGTGAAACAATTAAAATCTTGCGGATAATGCGACAAATAATGCGGAGAAAAACGAGCAGAAAATTTTTATTCTCGCAAATCGATGGAAAAAAAAAAAAATCGAAGCACGCAAATATTTTCAATATCTCTCTTCTACGAACGGTAACGAAATGATTTTGCGTTGAAAGGCAGCCCGGCATTATTTTAGTCAGAAATTGTTATCGACGTGATAAAACCCGATTTATGTATTTCGCGCGCGAGAACGAGATTAAAACTCTCGTGACTACTGTCGCTTATATTCCTTGACGCCTGGCACGATGGCCAACTTTACAACTCAAGTAATATCACATGATGTGCGGTTGGCGCGATCGCACAACGATTGGTTATTTAATTTCTTTGTCAGAAAGGAAAATTCTTTCTTCCGTGTAATTTTTCAATATTATAATTTGTACTAATTAGTTCTTTTTTTTTATTATTATTCTATCTTGCGGTAAAAAATAATATTGATGCGAAATAATAACATCGTGAACATCAAAATCATTTGCATGTAGCAAATTTAATTGTATGTATACAAATGTAGTAAAATATTCGAAGTGAAAAACAATTTAAAAATTAAAAATTAAAATTCTTTATGTTTTTATGAAGAAATTAAAATAAAAATTGTGTAAAAAAACCACCTAATTATTACTTAAAAAATATATAATTAATGCGTTGTTTGGGAACAACTGCGGGAAACAGAAGCGCGTTCTCGCGACCTTGAGACGGTGCACGCTTGCAGTCGTCCTGGCGATTATTTAACTTTAACGCAACGGCACAAGCGTCGTCGACGTAACGACAGCATAATTTACGACGTTACGCTATATAGCGCGACGTCCCCCCTTCTCGATATTACCGTCCTTGAATTTTTCCTTCCGCCCGTGTCATAAAATTTGACAGTGGGAAATAGGCTTGTGACGCGTGTCGCGGCTATTGTCCAGTTGCTTGCGAAAGGAAATTATGTCATTTAACCGCGTGTGCATGCACATACGTTTTTCAACAATATTCGCGCGCATTAAACACATCGCAAATTATTACTAATAAAGCCAATTATCGCTTTTTTCTTACTCATTTTTTTTTCTGCGTGTAACGCGAGAATTATCGAACTCTCGGAAATAAGTTAAAGTTAATGCAATCTTATCGCAGCGCGCGTTAATTATATTAAAAAAAAAATGCTCTATTTTTTTTATTATCGCGGAGCTCGTTATACGCGGATGTTAATCAACAGCGCGGTTGTATCTGAACGTTTTCACAGAGACTTTTCGATCTAGTGGAATAGTACCGGCGATGGTCAGCCGGTCTACATAGACCGACGCGCAATAAAGTACAGCGCGATAGACACGGTGGTGGATGACTCTAATTGATGACGGAATACTCCACCACACCGAACGATTAGTCCTAATGCGTAGCTGAATGCGGCATCTCTCTCTCTCTCTTTCTCTCTCTTTTAACTCCGGTGTCTTTTCATTGCGAATCTTCTTCTGGCAACGTTGCAATTATACGCCGCGTAATTATTCGTCGTTTATTTTTATGCAATTTGTGAGACGCGTTAATGTCACTTTTACGCAAATTCGTCTTTTCAACGCGACGATTTTAAATTAAAATGAATTCTTCGCCGCGCGCGCGCGCTCTGAAGATTTCGCGAGATCCCGCGCGAAACACACCGCAATTCGTTCATTGTGTGTCGCTGTAAAATTCCCGCGCGCTTGCAAATTTACACGCAATCGACACGCAATATTTTTTTCTCACTATCGCGAGCATATGTTTACAAGATATCTAATCTCCTCACTGAACGAGATATCTTTTTTTTTTCTTTTTGATTTTTTTATTTTTAATGATTGTTTTCGCGCTACTGCATTCAACTGATTCACTCGCGGCCAAGGTTAGACATAATTAGATAAAAATAAACGCGACATATTTTTCTCGTCAATTTGATTTCTGAGCGCGATTATTGACGCGCGTCTGAAAATATATCTTCGTCACGAAAAACTCGCGTCAGAATATCGTCGCGCGATTGATTCGCAATCGAAACGTAATTGTCGACGCGAAAAAAAAAAAAAGAGAAAAGAAAGAGAAGAGAAGGAAGAAGACGGTTATTCAGGGCGAGCCATTGCCAAAAGCAGCGGTGTGTGCGTGTGGCAATCGGCCGCGCGTTCTTTTACGCTCTGCCAGCTCAGCTTCACTCGGCTACCGTTTTAATTTAAGACCACCCCTTCAAATGTCACGAATACGCATTCCGTTCGCGCCGCCGCCGCCGCCGCCGCCGCATCGCTACGAAGATTGAAAACACCTACTACTCCGTCGCGCTCGTTCCGTCCGTGTTGATATCCGCCTCGAGTGACACCGCACGCTTTCCGCCCGGATCTTTCAACCGCAAAAGTCCAGATTTGCGCTGATTGCAGACGAGACGTTTGTTAATGAAGAAATTTAACCGTTTCGGTCGTAACATCACAGCGCGCGCACGTGAAAGCGAAACGACGTAACGCTAATTATTCCCGGCGTTTAAAGGAGAGACTCTCTCCGACCTTCGGCAAGAACGCGGTGAAATTCGTGCCAATCCCTTTTAATCGTGTTTACGAGCTCCTGCTTTCTCGCTCCGCCCGTTCCTCGCGCGAAACAGAGATGCAATTTCCAGGTTTACGACCAACGACAACTTCTTCGCGACTATAATACGTTAACTATGTTGTTACTCGACGTAATACGCGAACACAAGTACGTGACTTTGTGTCGAGCCAAACTCGAGCGAATATACATATTTTTTTTTTTTTTTTTACTTTTATGTACGAGAAACATGACCGAAATGCTTTATCTTCTCGGAAAGTTCATCCTCGTGTGTGAATCATCTTCACATCTTTATCGTTTCGCGCGCAACAAACGCGCGTTGCGACAAACAAGCGCTGCGGCGCGCGCTATCTTTAGATAAAATTTCGGACAAGGTCCGTTTCGATCCAAAAATCGCGATTAATTTCCTCAACGGCTCTTACAGTCGATTTTCCGTTTTCTTCGCAGTCGTAATAATGACGAAACGCGCCGATGTGCCGCGTCGACCCACATTTATAAATAGAGAGGTCTCATCTCCGTCGAGACGAGAAGGTGTGCTCGCCGTGTGTGTGTGAGTGTCACCCCAGGAATATCACGGCCGACCGAGTGACCGGCTGTGCCAGCCGTGAATGAGAGAGACTATTTTGCCACGCGACTCTTTTTCCACCTTCTCGACCGAATCTTCCAACAACACAACACGTGTTATTGCGCGCGCGCGCAACAAAAAAACAAATCTATTTTCCAATTATTTCTTATTGTTGTTTCGCGGCGTGATGTGAGTGTGTGTGTGTGTGTGTGTGTGTGAGACCTAAGCTCGCGTACATCATCACTCGTCCGAATCTTGCAATATTTTCCCTCATCTCGTGATATAAAAGAGAGAACGCGCGCCAACTCGTCGCGAGAAGATACTCGCGAGCGAGTAGCGCGGCGCTGGCTGGCGCGCGAGAAAACGCCACGATGGCAATTTATCGCGCGAGACAACATTACGGGATCCGCTTTTTGGCGATCCACAGTCCGACACTTTAAATCAGCATCATGTGTCGTAACGGCCGAGACCGCGAACATTCATAGAAGATTGGGAAGAACGACCTCGCGTCGTATTATTAGAGACATTCTTATTGTATATATCTGTTATTCGACGTGTATATATTTCTTAGGTTGGCATCGCGTTCCCGTTTCAATCCTCGCGTGCTCGGCGAGCGTCCGAAATTATTGCTAATGGACGGAGCATTAAATATACGGAGTGTCTGAAAACTTTTGACGCAGCCGAAGCGCGAAAAGCAGATTGGATCGATCTGAACAGAAATGTTCATTTGCCATCTTGCAAAATTGCGCAATATTTATTGAGTTATTAATCGATCAATGTGAGAGCCAGCAATATTTATTGAGTTATTAATTGATCAATGAGCGCGTTGAGAGCGACGATGTCCGGATTCCGTGTGTGATTTTTCGGTTGTTCAAAAAAAAAAAAAAAACACAACGGTACAAGTGAAAATCACACACAGAGACCATAGCTTCCCACGTGCTCAATGGGGCTCGCATTAACTAATTAACAACTCGATCAAACGAATTTTGCAAAGTGGCTTTTCCGTTCGATATTGATTCGATCTGTCTCCACACTTCGGTCAAAATTTTTCAGACACCTTGTGTATGTCTCACGACATACACACTCCCGCGATAGATTCGCGAAGAAAGAAAGAATTCGCTCAAACAAAACGCTTTTAAAAATAACAAGTGAGAGAGAAGCATTCAACCACGTAATTTTGGCATACTTTGAGATAATGTATTTCTAGCATTCACACACACACACACACACACAACGGTTTGCCAGAGAAAACATCGGTTTGAATTTAGAGACTTTTGACTCGACTATATATCTGTCTCATTTTCGATAATTTTATCTCATAATGTCATTACGTTTGCGTCGCCAATAACAGAATCGCAGCGTCGATGCACAACATTGGACGTTGCACTCGTTTCCACGTGTTTTTCGATCTTTCTATCAAACCTCATTATTCCAAAGCGACAAATAGACAATTAACGTGTGAACGTTATAATTATAGCGCCGAGACATTTATTTTATCCGAATCTTTCTCTTGAAAATTATACAACCGCAACATCTCGCGGAGTCACTTTTTTTTCTGAGAAAACCGCTCGCTTTGATAGCAATTTGTTTTTGCTTTAAGCGAGGGCCACATTCGTTTCGCCAGAACAACAACGCTATTTATGCCATTCGCTCTGGAAATAGTTTCACTGGCTGCTTTCCAGATGGTATTTTTCACTTCCACGTTAAGCCTGTGAGGCAGAAGTTAACAGCGCGACAGTGGGACAGTCCGTTCGAACACGCGTACAAATGCGAAAAAGCAAAAAAAAAAAAAAAAAAAAAAAAAAAAGGCCCGATGTACGAGAGAATCAATCTGAAAATGCTATATCAAATATATGTATTTTTTTAATACTTTGATACGAGATTACTCGCGCACGAATCGTCGCGATCACGCGACGTCGCGGTCCACGTCTAAACATCGCACTTTTGTCGCGCTGATAAGCGCACGCGCGGCGCATGATCAAGCTCGTAAATTTCGGCTTATCAGCCGAAATGTCAAGCTGGTCAACTGAATTTGCGGTAGGCCGAGAGAGAGAGAGAGAGAGAGAGATCAGTAACGGTACATATCCCGCGGGTTAAACGTTTTATCAGGAATCGATAGAGGCCGATATCAAGGGCGTGATACTATACTGCGTTTCCACTTGGCCGGAATACACATACACGCGTGTATATAATTCGCTTTTGTAATTGCGAACAGAGTTTCTTATCGAATCGGCGCATGACTAGATTTCCCTCGCGATATGGAGAAGAAAACAAATCATCGGATCCTTACAACGCGATCCCGAGAAGTGTCGTTTATCATTGCGGATTCCGAGTTTCCCGGTTTCCGGGAAGTGATTGCGATGCGATAACGCGCTAATGTGTATCGTCGTGATCCATACCGGGATTTACATAACGCCCGTAGAAAAAAAATCCGCACGTTAATGAGCGAATCACACGCGCTGTGAAGGTTAATTGAGAGATTTTTCCGCGCGCGCGATATTTCTCCTGTTATCTCTCGTTTTTGTGGAGAAACGCGGCGCGTTTCGTCATCATCATCATCATCATCCGAGAGAGAACTCCCGTTCGAAACACGAAAGTTTTACACACACGCTCTTGTACACACGCGACACGCTATTCACATGCACATCGCGAACCTATTCCGTTATCTGTCGGAGGCAGGAAAGTTACCTTATTGTTTTCGCTAGACCAGAGATCTCTCTGCTTCTGCTCTTCTATTCTTGAGTTTTCCGTGCGTCCTTCAACTGCAAGCACACAAAGAAAGACACGAGCTCAGTGTATCTGTGTGTGGCTGTTTGAAACGTTAAAACTTACTTGTATATATAGACACGTTCGATTAGCAAATCGCGCGCACGCACGTGGAAGAGGAGATTCCCTCTGACGAATCGATTTTCCACCGCGGTGGAAAAGACGCGTTTAACAAAAAAAAAAAAAAAAAAAAAAAGCTTCGCCTCAAAGCCGCTTTGCGAGTAGAACAGAAACTGGGAAAAAGTTGGGCAAATGCAATTAACGAATGTTGCGAACACGAATTGCGCGGAACAGAGAGCTCATAATTACGGCGACCCTGAACTATAAGCAGTTATCAAGTGTTATTAGTGAAGTTCATGGGTCAAAGTTCGTGCGGCTATGCGTGCGTCGATGTACGTGTGTGTATGTGTGTGTGTCAACAACTACGAAACAATTAACCTCGTTGAAAAGAGCAATTTACTGATACAATGTTTATGTTGTTTTATCTATTGTCGGTTTAATTTTTGTTTGTAAAATAATAAAACAATTTTACTGTGAGAGAAATACTTTCGGTTACATTTTTCAACTATCAGAACCGATACTATCAGAATCGAGCCAATATTCCGGACGTACGCGCGAATATATTTTTTCTGAAACGTGTAGTTTAATTTGTATTTAATTTAATTTAATTTAATTTGTGTAGCTTAATTTGTAGTTTAAATTTAATAAAAAAAATTAAATTTAATAAATTAAAATTGCTTTTGTTTTTTGGAGCATTATTTTGAAATAATGCTCCAAAAAACAAAAGCAATTTTAAATTCGATACATCGACACGTGTTTCTGACACGACGCGTTTAAACGGCACGCGCTGTGCGTATATGCGTTGTTTTTTTTCTTTTAATGTTTCTTTTAATGTTTTGTTTTCTTTTTTTTTGACGATTTCCCTTGCGAAATCGTCATTATATAAAGTGATTCAGCGACGTGCGTGTCAATATAAACAATAAGACTTCCCGTTATCGCTTGCTCGCACGTAGCTTGAGCATTTGGGAAGAGAGCGAAAGGCGATGGTGGCCACATTGCCGCGCTTTCGTAAAAAAAAAAAACCAACGACAACAGCTTTTAATGTGTTTTTCGTGACGTCCGCGTCGCGGAATGCCGCAATCTCTGCCGCGCGCAAGAATCGTCCGAAGGGGAAAATTTCACGAAGCACCGCCCGTGAGTCACGTCTCCGGCGGCTCTCTGACCTGATCCGATTTCTCAAATAACCTCCCGAAAGAAAAGAGAAAAAAAAACAACACCGTTTGCAGCCGCGCGCGCGATGAAACACAACAATCGGGGAGGAAAACGCGAGCGTTCGCTCGAGTTGAAAATAACACTCGCTCGCTATCTCTCCTCCTAATAAACAAAAACCTCCGAAGTGCGGCGCGACAAAATCGCAGCTTTTCTAAAACACTTTGTTCTCCACAAACGCCTCGATATCTAATTTCGTACACTCCGCAATCTTCGATCAATTCTATCTCGAAGAATGATCTAACAATGGGATCGAAAACGATGTGACGTCATTGAGATCGAGTTTAAAAGTAAAAGTGCGCGCGTCGAAAATCAGCCGGTCCGTTCAAAACAAACAGGAAGTCAAACAATGACGCAATCACACACGTCGATCACTTTCAAACGCGCGAAATTCTGCGTTTCATGCACGACCGGTAAAACGATCGCTTTCATAATAACGAGACACGTTACAACCACGTCGTCGTCGTCGTCGTGGAGCTAATGCATTTCTTGCGATTGCAAGTTTCAGGTACGAGAGACCGCGGGGAAGCGGGAAAAGCGATCGACCAACCGTCTCTCTGTCTGTCCGCCAATAAAGTCAAATGTACTTTTTTTTTGTTTTTGTTTTTATTTTGTCGCTGTCGCATGACCCAATCTGTCTCTCGACGCGCACAATCGTCGCTCGATTGGACAATGGACTTCGATCGCGAGTATTGACTCCGAGTATTAACTTCATTTGTGCCGCAAAATTAGATTTGCCAGTGAAAAAAAAACTTATCATTTTCGCTTGTCGTTTTAATGTGTGTGTGTGTGTGTGTGTGTGTTATTTTTGCGCGTAATGTGATAATAATAATAGTACAAGGTTCAATATCACAATCTCATTACGATGCAAAAGACAATTGCGAAGAACAAATATAACGTAAGAAATTATTCGAAACCTAACCGATTGCAATATGTTACAGTTGTCTAATAAAATAATCGCGTAACGTGACTCCATCTCTTTCGTAACGCGCGAAGTCGCGGAAGTCACGATTTCATTACGCGACGAATATTTGCATAATATTCGTGTTCGAAGCGATCCGGATACGTAAAATCTCTATCTCTCGCATAATCGAGCAACTTTCACGAGTTCTGCGGGATCAACAATCCCGTCTCAGGGCGGAGACACAAAAAAAAGAGGCCAAACCAGAGGCGTCAAGACGCTCGGGTCGGGAACGACTCGGGGGGCAATAAGGGAAAGTACGAGAGGCTTTCGACGACGGAACGACTCTTTAAGGGAGCACCGAGGGTAGATTCGACGAAGAATCGCGCGGGAAAAAAAAGATCGGAGAGAGAGACATATTGATCGTACCGAAACCATTTGCCCCAGAAACGGAATCTTCCTCTGCATCTCTCGCGGCGAAGGAAACAAAAAAAAAACACACACACAGGGGGAATCCGAATCGTAGATGTGTGTATTTCGCAAGAGAGAATTTGTTCCAAGTGGAAACATACACGCACGTCGTTCGGAAATCAAGTCTTTTCGACTCCAAGTCGTCGTCTCGAACTTGTGGCGCGACAGCTCGTCGAAAATATCTCGTGAGCGAGGGCAATTTAACAGTCAAGGCACTTGCTCGAGAAAATTGCAACACTCAAATTGCACGTAATGGTTATTGTACAGGGTGGCGGAAAAAATGGAAAAAAGAAACGGAGCTTTTCAAACGGAGAAAATACCTCTTCGAGTCCGTCTAAAAAGAAAATATACGATTTTCTCTTCGTACGATTGTTGTCTCGTCGCCACGAATTGCGTCGCACTTCTCGAAAGTTATCACTGCAAACATGTAATTCGTTCCTGAGGATGGGTTTCGGGTTTAAAACCGTGTTAGCGTCATTTTCTGATACTTATCAGCTGTTTCTCGAGCCTTGAAGCGAACTGAAATGTTCGCGACTATTGTCGGTTAAATTATTGACACCATCGCGAAAAAAAAAAAACGCATTTTCAGAAATTCTTGTAACGCACCGCGAAAACATCAGATGTATCAACATGTATCATTTGTTCTCCAAATCTGTATACGTTGTGCACACACGTGTCTATCTCGAATATTCTATGAGAAGCGCGTGAACGATGTTTAAAGGGAGAATCATGAAGAATTATTAAGGGTCCTTATATCATATTTAGATGTGCGACCGCGCGGGTCGCGCACGAGGGTTGAATTCTCAAGGACGCGGCGGTGACGTAGGCGAGAAGAGAGGGTGGCGGTCTATTTTAACGGGCGGTCGCAGGGTAATCGATCGCGCGTCGTACCAACCCCCCCGCAGAAAACACCGAACGGAATATTTTCCAACAACCGCTCCTGGTTGTTGTTCACAATCCTTCTACAACTCTCCGTTATTCTCCGTACACGTAATTTTGGGTTGTAACACGCGAGAGTTTATTGAACCCCCGCGTTGAATCGCGGGAATGAGATTCGGCGCCGTCGAGTTTTACACGCTCGAGCGCGTGTCGGAGAGCGCGATATTCCAAAATCGATCGATTACTACAAGAGATCAAAGCCGCGGTAGCGGCTCCGCCACTAATGTGTATTTGATTCGTGCATATTTAATACGTGCGGAACACGCTCGGTTTGTACGAGCGTCCATTTTTAACGCGAGCTCAACGCGTTCGGGTTTTCGTTTCAACAAGAAAAAAAAAAAAAAGAAAGAACAAAATACCAGGCGAAGCCGCTTAATTTGTGGAGGAGGAATCTCCGGAGTGATTCGATGGGGGTTGTTACCGAGCTGACGACTGCTGCTTTCTTCTCGGCGAGCATTTTCGGCGAGAAGCTGTTTCTCCCATTGGTAATTTTCCTCTGTCTCTATCTGTGCCGGCGGCAGGCGGCGTATAGGTAGGAAGCCAGGTCGCCGCCGGGACGCTTTTGTAACGTGGGCGGAAAAGCTCAGATCAATATCAAGCGCGAATTGGAACGTTACGTTGCGAAGATCGACCCGTGACCCAGTATGGACCTCGCCCGTAGGTAGGGCGGCGATAGTGGCGCCATCCCGAAAGATTATTTCACACACATACGTGTAGACATGTGGGTGTGAGCGCGTGTGTATGGTACCGTATATACACACATGGTCACACGGAGAGACGCACGCGTGCAGAACTCGGTCAAACGCGATGCATTTTCCAACGAGCTTTTCTGGAGATGCTTTTGCGCTCGGATGCGCCTCCGAATCGCACACATCGGATGTAATTATTTTCGTCAGTAATAATCGTGTGTTCAAGGTTCTTGAACAGACGAGAATTTTTTTTTTTTTTAATTGCCGATAAAATCCGCCTGAAAACTTTTTTCTCTCGGTCGGATTTTGCCAATTTTCGAATACTCGTTTCTGACATCAATTCGAATGCAGCGCTCAAGTAGCGCTTAGGAGTCTCAATCCAATTTAGCTTCCCCTTGTGTGGCGCGATAAAATTCTCTCTCCCTCTCTCTCTCTCACAGCAGCTTCGCGGCGAGTATGCGCGCGTGTTGCTTGAATAAAAACAAATTGCGAAATTTCACATAAATTACAAGCAAATTCGCGGCTTCTACTATCGGAAGGGGGGAGGAAGGAAAAAAAAGTGCACGTAGCTATAAAAGTCGATATACGACGGCGCGTTACGTAATGCGCGCACCGAGGAAAAAGATTTACAGACACTCGCACCGACCTTGAGAAGATGGGGGTTTGGCAATGTGAATGCATCTCGAAATAACGGCGCGCGCCTCGCGCAAGATTGTTATTGCCCGTCGTTCGTTCAGTTCGAACTAGTTTCTCGCCGCACGTCCCCCGTGCAGTAGTAATGCAATTTGCCTATTCATGCGCGCACACAATGCGCGCATACACACACACACATACGCAAATACACGCGCGTTACTTTCCGCGCAGCGAGTGTGCGCCCGCTGATAACACGCCGAAAATGGTATACGGTGACGTGCACGATATAATGTGGAAAAAAAAAAAAAAAAAAAAGAAAGTCACAGTTCTAATTGAGATGCGCATAATTCAGCGCGCGAGTAAATACCCACCGATATACAAAATAAGTCGCACACTCGACATACGTGTTCGTTTGAAAACGGTGCGCGCTCCTTTTCCTTAATAAATTATGGAACAACAATTGCGGAACAACACAACGCCGTCACCGGTGCGGCACATTTACGAGCTTCGCTCGTAAAACAAAAATGAAATTATTTCCAACAATACTCTTCTAAGTATTTCTTACTTTGATGAAAGATCTCGGGTTTATACAACAACCTCGTAACGCAACGCTCGCGACACCAGGTGCAGTTTTAAATTGCAAAACAATCGCGAGATGCACACGTGAACATAATTTTTACAACGTTATACAGTTAAAAAAAAAAAAAAAAAAAAAAAAAAAAAAAAATTTTTTTTTTTTTTTTTTTCAACGAGCGATATCGAACACAAAAAACCGAATCGTCGTTCGGAAACGATTTTAAAAATCACGTTATCGCTGCAACGTCGCTCAAGCGTCTACTTACGCGGCGGTATGGTGAAAATTCGAGCAATTTTTACATCATACGTAGTTTTGAGAAACACCTGATTCAACATCAACGAGAGAAAGAGACCACGTGCTGTATTTGTGATACACAGCGTTTGTTTGGACAGAACGTGTTTTAGCGCCCGTCTTTCGACGTACAGACGTACAGAACACAACTTTGTGCGTTTATATGTAAATAAAAAAATTGTATAGCAGATATAAATTTTCCTCTTTCCGTACTCGCGCATTTGTCGACTCGATATTTATAGACAACTTTTTGCGCGGAAAAGTAAAAATACTAAGTGATACACATAAATATAAATAGGCAAACTTGCACACTCGTTGCTCACTCGTGATTCACTAACTCAAGCGCGTTTTTTGTTTTTGTTTCCTTCATACAGTTGACGGCACTGTTGTCGATTCTAAATTCCACCGTTTCGCGCAACTAGTGAAACTCGCGCGAGAACGGAAGCGGAATAAAAAAAAAAAAAAAAAAAAAGACTACGTGTATACACGTGCAGTCTTTACTCGGCTGCTTTTCAATTCACATGAAGCGTAAATTTCTTTACGTCTTTCGAAGAAGTTTTGACGGAAGTCGCAAAGAAAGAAAAAAAAAATAAGAATTTCGCGAAATGTACGGATCTGCGGAGAAATGTGTGCGGTCAGAAAAAAAAAATCACGAATTATGAAATTGAGGACGAAGTAAAACATCGATGCGACGTGGCGAATTTATGACTTTCATATGTAACCTTTTCCAAACAGAACATTTGATTTTATTTTGTAACAAATTAATTTATTAATCAGTAAGTTTGACCATGCAAAGTTGAATTTACTGTTTAATAAATTTAATTAATTACGAGCTTTTCCTTAGATTTGCTTTATTTTCAATCGCGAGCTTAAAAAATAAAATAAAATTGAACATACACGCGACATCGACACGTAAAACAAGTAGCAGAACGAGTTTTGGCGAGTGTCGAGCGCGAAATTATTTTTCAATGAAACCTGCCCGCACATTTCACAGTCTATAAAACGAGACTTGTGTTATCGGCAAATAAGTATAAGACATTCTGTTTATCAGAGACGCGCGCGAGAATTAAATTAACATCTCGCCGCGCGCGGATGCTGACCGATTTTGGAAAAAGAACAACCGAGAGAGAGAGAGAGAGAGAGAGAGAAAGATGCGTGTGCACTAATATCAATATGCGGCAGACTAGGTAGTAAACAAACAGATCTGTTATGTCTCTGTAAAATATACAGAAGAATATCATTTCTCGCGGAACAAACGGATGATCGTTAAAAACACTTCGCCCGATGTATTTTTGTGGTTATTTGTCGTGTTTGTGTAACTCATTTGTTAAACTCGCGTTTGTTATCCTTTGTGCGGAACGGCGGTTTATAAAGAAACAGTTGGCGAACATGCCGCGTGTTGTGAGCCGCTCGACAACGCGCGGTATGTCGCGAAATATCGAACGGGATGGAACACAAAAAGAAAAAAAAAAAAACCGATCGTTGCATGAATCCGAGGATGAATACCGAGAGCGATGGTCGGATTCGTTTGTTCGATGCGCTTGCACGTTCGCGCCCGATTTCACGCGCAGGTAATGCAAAATATCGGCTCTGCCATAAATTCGCACGGGACATTCGCGACTCCGATCGACGATAGAACGCGCGGCTCTGAACGGCGGAAAATTATGGCTCGCGCCAGCAAAGACGATAGATGACGCGCTGAAACGAAAACGAAGCGCGTCAGACGACCAATCACGACGGTTCTTGTGTAACTCGTGTGCGGCCAACTGATTGGAACGGGCGTGGGAGTATCGAATCGATTAGGTCGCGCCGATCGATTGTGTCGCGCGCTCCGCTCGTCCTCTGTCCCGGAAACCCGTCGCTATTGCTCCACTTTCGACGGAGCGCGCTCCCGTGATTTTCTCGCTTTCCGTCCGCTTTTTCCCTTCCCTCCTCCACCTCTTCGCTCTACCTGCCCATCATTTTTTCTGTCATCTCGCGGACAAATTTTGAAAAAAAAAAAAAATAAATAAATTTACGAGAGATTATTTAATCTCGAACATTTTCCGACTCCCTGTCGGGAACTCGAACACCACAATTAAGTATCTTCCAATGCCATAACAAGCTCAAGTTGGCGCGTGTCACGCCGCGGACGTTTATTATCGTTGCATAATTACAACGGTAGTTGTAATCGGCTCGGCGTTTATTTTCTCATTTTCGCAATCCAATAATACGTTTTCCAATTAGGTGCATCCGCACCGATGTATCGACGGGCGGCGTTGTGTCGCGTAACCTGGTCTATTCGCAACAAGCGACGCACCGCGACGTTGCATAACTCAACACGCTGAGTGTCACACGGCGGAGTTAATCGTTTACGCGCGCATCAATCCACGGAAAGAGACTCGGAGAGAGAGATTGTTTCCTTTATAAATTCTCCCCTCCGATTCGACGAAATCGGATCCGCGCAATTATTCACGTGTCAAATACGCGTGTCTCCCCAACTCGACTGCGAACTAAACGCTCGCTCGAGGTTCTGTCCGATCGATAGATGCATTACCATGCCTCAATATCTCTCCAGCCAGCGCTTTCAGCGTTAAATGCGACAGCAGAGCTTTTCAAGAGCGGAGCGAAAGCGCGCGAAACGGAAATGGGAGTCCGTGAAAAAACGTCCGGAGACTTCCAACAGTTTTGTGCTAGAGTCTTCTCAAAAAAAATATAAAGCTTTTTTTCTTCTAACCCAAGAGAAAGTTTTCGGGAAACGATCGCCACAAACACGCGCACGCGTGACTTATCGCTTTCGTGCCGCGTGTCTCTCGTTAATCCAATTACGTAAGTGCGACGAGAGCTGCACATCTCGTCTCGAGACGCCAACATTTTTGCCCATCCGCACCTCGCCATCCGCACTCACCTCGCTGTGGACAACCTTGAACGGACACTGCAATTTCGTAACGACGATAATGACGGTATTTTCAGCCATTGTTTTTAAAAAAAAACGACGTATGTAAGAATGACGAGCGCATCTCGGAGTATACACATCGCGTGCGCACCATTGGCGGAGTACGCGGAGTTATGCACGCAATTTGTAAACGCCCCCGCACACGATCGTGTACACACGACTTCTCGCTCGATTATGCGAGCTTGCGCGTGCGATGGAGATGAAGGAGAGAAACGTGCGAAATAAGATGAGAAGGAAAGAAAGAAAGAAAGAGAGAGAGAGAGAGAGAGAACGCGAAGACGCAGGAAACGACGATGGGAAACGACGATGTGTCCCGGAGGAGGAGGGGGGAGGGGGAGTATAATTGGCTAAGCCAAGTTCAAACGATCGTGTGTCTCTGGTCGAGCGACATTCCACGAGCAGATGGCCTTTGGTATGCAAAATTCAACGCGGTATAAGCGCAGCTGTCCACGTGTATGTAAAAGGATGCAAACAAGGTGAATAAACAAAACAAAACAAAAAAAAAAAAAAAAAAAAAAAAAAAAAAAGAAGCGCGAAAGAATAGAAAATTGCCGCGCGTGGTTCTCATCGACTTTAACGTCGATAATATCGCATAATATCGGAGGATGCGAATTGCACAATCTCCCCTCTTCCCCCCCCGCCCTCCCGGATAACATCTCACGTGATAAGAATTATTCAGGCCGCGTCTTTACCTCGGCGAAATTGAACAGACTTCGGTCGCGATCGAATTAATTTTTCACGCGCCTTTTGTACGACGAAAGAAAAACACACACGTACGCAGTTTCGTATTATAACGTCGTTGATTCGACGAACTCGTTAAACAATCGAATAATTTGTTGTAAAATAAATTGAAATTAATACGCGACAAACGTGTTTGTTGAATACGTTCGATCTTTTTTTTTTGTCATCCGTAGAGACGAACGCGATTTCTCCGAGATAAAACTATGCGCGTAATTGCAATTAGTTAGCCGACAATTAATCGTGTTGTCTTGGCGTTTTCCTGGTTCCATTCTTGTGCATCTTTTCTATGTATATTCAACCGCAGGAAAACGCTACGTGGTGTACAAAGTACGCAGTCGACTTTGAACACCGGAGAATCCTCGTAAAGCGTCGAGTGATGTAATGCGTTAATAATGATATAAAAACTACTTCGGAATGAAGAAAAGTGACACTACAAAAAAAAAAAAAAATATTCAGTCAATGCATTCGCGAATCAAGTGTAATTCGCGTTATATAACGTTGGAAAATTCGTCAAATGCGACAGATGTTGTTACATTTCGATTTACTTCCAGACAATTTTTCTTTATTACGGAGGAAACCAAATTTTTTTTCATTTCTCCGTGAATCGAGTTAGCAGAATTTTTGCGCGAAAAAAGAAGTTTTGCTATTATTATAAATAACAAGCAAGAAAAATTTGCTAACTGAATTTTTTGTTTCGCTAACAAATGGCAAAGCAACAAATTTTATTTAGGCTTAGAAAATGTAATCCTCTATAGTAACTTATTGCTTATTCCGACAAACATTTTTTTCATGTGAGACACGAAACGTTTTGTTCAATATTAAATCGAAGATAATGTCAGAAATGTGAAAAGTTTACATAGTCGTACAATCTTACGCGCGACTGTGCGGCACGTGTTCGAGAAAAAAAAGCACTAAAGAAAAGGTTTTTGTAACAATCGTTGAATAATTAACAAATTCATTGATGAACTAATTGACAAGTGTTAATAAAAATAGCAAGGCTTGATATCTGCTGCCAACGCAACCGATTTATGAACGACGATATTCGTATCGTCAATTATCGCATTGAAATGATCGCGCGGCCTCATGCAATTTGATTTAATTGTCACGAGACTATTTTTCAGGCGTATCGTCGATCTCCCTAGTCATTGACTATCAATTTGCAAAAACATTCACGTAGGTTTCGTCTTGCGAAATCGATCCGCGCAGCTGTCGCGGAATATATTTGCACACATGACAGTCCATTGGGTAAATTAACCGCAGAATCTGGGCCAGTTACAACACCTGACGGACGAGGCGCAATCTTTGACACGGAGGAATCCGACGACGAGTCTCTCACACACGAGACGCTGGTGCCAAATTTAAATCTGCGACCGGATCGCGATCTCGCGACAGATACGGATCTCATGATCTCGCGTCTCTCGCTCAAAAACAAAAAGAAAAAGTATAAAGCCGTCGTGCGCGACACTTGAACTTACTTGATAGAGATAATCTTGTCTAACAACAAGACGCGCGATGCAAATAGATATTACATCTTACGAGCAATATAAATTACAGTCGCCGACAGTTGTCTCGTAAGGCAACAAATGACGACCCCCGATCCCCGACGCCTACTCGACTGTAAGTCAATATTTACGAGACATTTAATGCGAAAGGGTAAGGGGCGCGCGTTCCGCAGGCCGAGTTTTACCGTGGGGCGCACTCGAGCGAAGTCAAAGTGAACGAAAGCGGCGCAAAGCGTCCCCGAAGAATTAGATTACAGTGTAACGAGTGTTACAGAGGTTAAGTAACGCGAGAAATCGACAGGTTGTTTGAAGCGAGCCGCAATGCCATGCGCCCTCGCACGTCAATTGAGAAAACATAATTGCGTTTTTATTATTTAATTGTATTATTGTTTTTCAATTATTCGACTTGTAAGTTATTGTAAATTGTAAACCGTGTATTTTTCTCGATTTGTTCTCACATCTCGTGATCGCATCAAAGAGCTCGCATGATTAAATATAATGAGATTTTCCGGAGCGCACAAAAAGAAAATTATATTTAAAGCTCGCGCGAACAAAAGAGTCGTTTGTTCTCGGTCGGGAGAGCTTTAATTTTGTTGCGTAAGTGCCGCATAAACAGCGAATTCTGAATAGCAAGGTTGAAATGCGTGGAAACGTACTACTCACGTCTTTAAAGAGGCACACTCGCTCCGCAGTTAGGCCTGGCGACATATATTGCATAAGTCCGCGACATCATCGAGTTAACACTTTTCAGAGAAGACAATCCTTCTCACGCGCACCTCTCAATCTCTCGCGCGCGGCGGGTCAAACGCGCCGATTTCAAGCTTTGACCATGCACCAGGATCCTGTGGAATTCTTTTCAGTGCGACCGCGCGCACGCACACAAGTCACACTCGATGAAAATTGAAACTCGCAAAAGTTACAGAAAATAAAAATACTGTAGCTCTCTTTTTTTTTCTTTTTTTTTTTTTACATCCTAGAAAGATTGTCAACGAGACGAAACGTGACGGAGAGTCGACGCGTGTCCCACACATACGTAATTGGAATTAAAACAGTCGTTTCGAGGATCTGTCGCTTCACTTCACCGTCAAACAACTTCGAATTAAGATACCATTAAAGTTTAATGACATTAATAATTCATCGCGAGACTCGGCGATAAAAAAAAAAAAAAAAAAAAAAAAAACACGGCGATATTGATCGAGGCAACGAACGTCGTCAGCCGAGAGAGTCGTAGGTACACGACAGTGCGCGCGTGTAATTAAAAAGACCATTATGAAACAGCGGTAGGAAGGCGTTGAAAATAAAAAAAAAAATCTCATTTATCTCCGCAAGATATCTCACAACTCTTCTCTCTACTTCTCTTCGCCTTCCTCTCCTTCTCGCGACATATATATATACAAGCATGCGACACACACACACGCACGCACGCACGCACGCACGCACGCACGCACGCACACGACGACAGACAACAGTGTGAGACACGCAGTCACGAGCGTGTACACGTTGCTCGTTGATACGAAAACACGTGCGCTTTAACGCGCTCGACGATGCATATACACACCTGTAGTACGTGTTACTCCTCGAAGTCGCCGCTTAAAGCACCCAACACACGCGTCCCTGTAATCCGTCCCTGCAGTCCGACGTTTCCTCCTCCACGCGCCGCGGCACCTACAAGATAATCTCTTTCTTTCTCTCTCTCTCTCTCTCTCTCTCTCTCTCTCTCTCTCTCTCTCTCTCTTTCTCTCTATCTATCTCTCGGAGATTCTCCGTCTCTCTCCCTCCCTCTCTGTGTTACACGCGTGATGTACGCATATGTTTCGCGTGCGCACAAACGTGTCAAGAGCCGCCGAACAAGTAATCGCGGATGAGAACGCGAGAAGTGGCGCGAGAAATTTGTTTTTCTTTTTTATTTTTCTTTTTTTTTTTTTCTGTTCCTTTTCTCCCCTTTTTTTGTTTGTTCCTTGTTGTGTGATCGATTCCCGTTTTTTTTTTTTGTTTTTTTTTTAGCCTATATGCGAGATGAGAGACGAAAGCGCGAACGTGGTGAACGAAGAAGAGTAACACGCAGCTCAGTGTACCAGCGGAGACTGGCGACTTCCCCTCGGTTTTGTCGAGTGCTGGCCGCTATAGCGCAATAGGTATATAGAACACCACATATCGTGTGTACGCGCTCTTGCCGCTGGGTAAAAGGGGAATCGCGCGGGGAGGGGTGAAAGGAGATCGGCGGGGAAATCGCGGGGTCCGATGGAGGTAAAGCGATAGGTACCTTTCCGGGAGGAAGAGAGAATAGGATAAACGGGAGAGGGAGAGAGAAAGTGAGAGAAAACAAGAAGGGTGGAAGGAGAAGGAGGGGATCAGGTCGCACGCTCTCGGCGTTGTGACGTAATTCGAGTCATCCTGGATGTGTTGCGTGGAGGGTTGAGATAAAAGAGAAGGGGTGCCGCCGCACCAGGTGGGGCGCAATTCCCCGATGGTGGGAAGAGGGCAAGGGCGCCATGGTGGGGCTGGGAGGGGCGGGAGGGGTTAGGATGGCGGTCATTAGTGCTACTGGAACACGGAAGCAAATTCTCGAACGGTACCTCCCGTGCTCAACCTTCACCGGCTGTTCTCCCTTCCACTCTACCCTCTTCCTCTCCTACTCTCTCTTTTTCCTCCCACGCGCGACCAGGTATCACGGTACTACCTAACCGCTCTGATGTGCATCTCTCTCTCTCTCTCTCTCTCTCTCGCGCGCGCGCGCGCTCTTTCCGCTTCGGAGGTGCAAGCACGATGCACCTACGGTGCAGCGCAGCCCGGGGGAGGCTCGCGCACCCTCCGTAACGTGCATACATATATATATAGAATCTTTCGGAAGCGAGTCCCGTAAGGGGTAACTCGTCGTGTAAACGGGAAGAGATAGAAGAGAGGAAAGATTAGGTCGCGCTCGCGACCTCGTCCTTGCCGGGGGTCCAAGATCGCGGACGTTCTCTTTCTCGCGGTCAGCAATTTTGCGTACGCGCAATGTAAGACGCGCTTGTGTGTACAAAAAAAAAAAAAAAGTGTACACACTCGTATGTGCTCTCTCTCTCTCTCTCTCTCTCTCTTTCTCGACACCGTCGTCGAAAATTGTACCTTACCTTGTTTTCCGAAATTCTAACGACTTCAATTCTTTCCACAACGCGATGTTGTTCTCTCGAATTAATTTATGCGACGAATTCCATTGAGCGCTTTGAAATAGGGTAAACTGGAGTTTGCGTGCGCGAATAAATTTATAATATTAGCTATATAACTCGGTCTACTTGCCGGATTCGCTTACAATGTGAATTGTATATATACTTCGCGATAAATACGGGTGGTACGTAAATACCGTCAGGCGCGGGCGCGCGGCAATCATTTAATATTTAATTGCTAATGCAAATAGTCAGTGTTGATTTTGAAACAAGCGATTGTTGATTCCAGACGAAGCATCGAATTATTTGAACATTTTTTTTTAACACCGTACACGCGTGAATGTAATTATATTGTGATTATATTATTAATAGATATTTTGAAATTAAATTATTCGCATTTTGTCGATTGTTGCGAATCGTGTGTGAAAGGCGCAAAATTTTTCCCGTCGATCCCCAAACACTTTCAATTTCCGAAGGATTTTCGGAAGGATCGAGAGAGAATAAAAACTTGCGAAGCTTAAGACCAACCTTAATTACTCAATTATCCGTCTTAATGGATGAGTCTGTAGTTTCAATCGGGATCTGTCACAAGAGCGTGTAATTAATTTCGCGTTAACTCAATTTCCTTAGCTCGCGTCATAAATTGCGGAAGACAGTTTTTCATCTTCATATGTTTTAATTTTCTAACGCGGAAAACCGTTCTTTGATCTACTCGACAATTACCTTGTGTAAGCTTTTAAAAATAATCAGAAAATTTCTATCTCTCACGTAATTTCACTCACCGTGCGAACATCGTCGATTTGCGATCGGCGCAAATCTTTGTCAAGCAGAAATTACACATTCGGATTTTCTCTCTTTTCTTTTTTTTTTTTTTTATCTCTCGTGTAAGAGCGACGCAAGAGCGGCCTTTCGTGTATAAATTTACTATATATATGTATATATATATATATAGCGAACACAGACTGCGACGTAATTACGAAACTTCCTTAATTTCCGCGGATCCTTTGTGCTCTGATTTACGTTCCGTAATGGCGGCGATTATTTCCTGCGGATTTCGAACACAACGTATCATCGCGGATCCGGGGCGCGCGCCGTTATATGAAGCTGTGTGTGTGGAAATTTCAGCTTGGCGCTGAAATATAACGTTGGTTGTTGAATACGAACCGCGGCGGTTATATCTCTCGCCGCGATACGTAAAAGAAAAACGCAAAAAAGTTCCAAGTTGCCCGAAGAGGTGATATTGATCAACGTCGCGCTGAACTCTGATATTTGGGATTATAGCCCGGCGGGAGCTTCGGGAGCTCTCTCTCCGCTTCGGAGAGAGCGAGAAGCCGCCATTGGCGAAAAAGCATCGTCGTATTTAACCGATGCAAAATCGCGTAATCGGATAATTTTTTGTTTTTAATAATTCTCTTCCTCCCACAATGGCAAAAAAAAAAAAAAATACGACAATAAACTCGCGCGCGACGCAACTGCGTGTGAAAATCGTCGGATTTTTCTTCTTCGTTCGCCAGTTTGTTGCCGACGAAACACTAACGTCGGTCGCTCGCACTAACATCAGAGGTCAAGGCTTTTTTCCGACATTGTCGTATCGGTGGCCGCGAACTCGCTCTGTCGTCGATCGAACGGCGCTGCATTATTTCCACGCTGAATATTGTATCGTCGCTTTTGATACCACGCGTGCGTGCGTGACAATACGCGAACATCAAGACACTTGATTCGATCAAGCATCTAAATCTTTGTCCTACGAAAATGAATTAAGTTCGAATACACAGAATGTGTTTTTCTCGTGTTGTTCGGCCCTTACCAGGGCTAAGGGTCGCGCGATAATTGCGAAACTGCGAAATTAAATCCCGATTCAACACAACAGGAGGATTGATTTCAAGTTTTGAGTAAGAAAAAAACAAAGCCGTTTTAAATTAACATATAAATCAAGATTTCTCGAGAAAATGTGATCATTTTTGTTTTTAATTAAAGAGCGAAAAAGTTTCGCCGAATGCAAACACATACGCGCGTTCTTTACTCGATGTGATTTGTTCTCGAATAAAGTTTGTTTTCCATCACGCAACTAAGCTCGTGTCTAATCGCTGTCGCCGAACGTCAAACAAATTTTATCGATTTCGTGAAACAGGTCGCGAACCTATAGTTACGTTCGATTGCGAACCAACACGCGAGGATTTGTCGACGTGACAATGAGTTTCGTAACTCTGCAATAACGAGCAGCAGAACTCGCCCAGAAGCGGACGTCTCTCTCTCTCAGTTAACCCTCAAAGTACAGAGCAAACACAACGAGCTGGCTGGGAAATCGACGTAGGATTCGTTTCGAAGCGAAGAATCCCCGAGACGTATTAGATAGCGCGTGTGGCTAAGTTCGTGCTCGCACTGACGGGAAAATCGACGTCGTCGGCAAAATTGCATCGGGAAGCAAATTCAACTCGCGTCTCGCGAGAGATTCCCCACGTTCGATGGCCACGCAAGAGTTCGTCCCACGCGTGTATTCCATCTCGCTGCGAAATAAAAAAAAATGCAAGGACACACTTTTACGATACGCGCTACACAAAATCGCGCAAATACCGTATTTTACGCAACATAAAAAAATTCACCACTGAAGTTTGACATTTCCGTGAAAAATATTTTCCGCGCGGACACCTTCGCGCAAGAAAAAAATGACACATCGAGCGGTGTTGCATATTCGCGCTGCAGCCACGCGAGCGTATCGATTTTCTTAGCGATTAATAAGCCCGTCAGATTTTACCGTATTTCCAAGAGGGGGAATATCCGGGGTAAACGCCGCCGGAATTTTGCAGCCGCGAGTACGGCCTCTATTGCCTTTCGCACGCGCGTTCCGCCGCCGCACGCATGCACACACGCTCCGTCGTATCCCGCGTGTTTCTCTTGTAGTACGTCGCACTGTTATCGCATACCGTCGCGCACATACTAACGAGATATTTCATAACGGCGGATTAGCGGGGACGCGGATTCAGAACGGTTCCCTAATCACCATGGCGATGGCAATTAATCCCGGGATGCGCAGGCGGCAGAACACGCCAGCGGCCAGGAGGTCGTATGTGCTTCGATTTACGGCGCGGCGTCTGGAAATTAATTTCTCGCCCACAATCGACGACGACAACGACAACGACGATGATAAAAACGATGTCGATTCCGACGCCGTTCTTACTCGCGTGATTTCGTTCCAGTTTTCCTCGCGCGAGAGAGAGAGAGAGAGAGATAGTTTTGACAAATTGCCGGGCCAAAAGGTCACGTGAGTTTCGTGAATGCGATGAGAGTTAATTGATGCGGCAATTACGGCGATTTTCATTACTTCCGATATACACGATTTGATTTAATAACGTCGCGTGTGTAATCGGGAGCCGTTCCAGTTTGAAGTTTAATGGCAAATCAATAATTCGGTTGCGGTCCAAATATGGCAATTGGAACGTCGCGAAGATAGAAATGCCAGAACGGAAATAATCGCGAGTACTTTATAACAACGTTTTTCCATCCAATAAATTAATCGGATATTACACTCAATAGTATTGCCAATGGATGTATATGTACAAATGGCGGCGTCTGTACGTCATTTGTGTCACATCCCGAAGATGTTCGCGCAACTCTTTCACAAAGTAAAATAAGAATTTAACGAAATCGATATTTCGTCGCAATCTTCTCACGAAATTCCGCATCGCTTCCAGTCTCGCGTAACATTTTTTCACTCGAGTCTATTATTCCGTCCGCTATTGACACTCTGGGGACGGGATAGACGAGACGAAGGAATTGTCCGTTTATCAGACAAGAGAGAGAGAGAGAGAGAGAGAGAGAGAGCCGACCGCTTATAAATACGTTCTCGGGATATTAATCCGCGAGGAGCCGTTTCGTTCTATCTCTTCTTACGGAGAAGGGATTATCTTTAATACAAGAGACCGTCGTTCTACTCCCCCGGATCTGCTATGCGATATCCCCCGCCGAGAGAAACCTTTTCTCTCTTTTATTTCGCCGAGGAAACGCCCCCGCAAAGAGACGGCACCGGCCATCCTTTTCACATCGCACATCGCCACGGGCGATAGTTATGCGATATGGCGACCTGCCTACCGACGCGAATTGGGTCACATCGGTGGCAAGTATATCTAGAAGAGAGAAAATATCTTTCTCTGGGAGGGCGGGGGAGAGCGAGAGATATGAGAAACAAGGGCGGTGAATGGGAATCCCAAAGCTGGGGAGGAAAAACTGCGGGAGGCACTTTTATACTGCCGCGCTTTCCCGTTACTTTATCGTTACGTGTGTGTATACTCGGGGGGGACGAGAAAAATGTGTTGAAATAAGTAATACAAATATTTGCGCGCAATCTGTTTCTTAATACATTCAAAGACAATGTTATTTCACGAGAGAAAAGTTCGAGCAATAAAATATAACGTCGCGCATAAAAATTTTACACAAAATATAACATTGCCGAAAGAGAAATGTGTTTCACCTGATGAAAACGTTCTTCTTCGCGAGAGAGAACATCGTCTCCTCCGCTTATTTACGATAGGATTGCGGCGGCTAACGCTGCGTTACAGTCTCCCAATGAGGAAGTCTCCCGCAGCCCCGGGATGACAATTTTCTCGACAATGCTCCGCATTATCATAAAGAAACTCAAACAACGGACCACGCGGAGGTAACGCGTGGCAGAGCTTTGCATTTCCGATTATGATTATTATAACGAACACGTTCAGACCCATTACATGGGCGATGGGTCATGTTCCGCCTTCGTTCAAGCCCGCTTTCTTCTTTCTCCGCGTATTGTTTCCCCTCCCCATCCACGCTCTCCAAAAAAAAAAAAAAACAAAACAAAACAATTCTCGCAATCTGCTGCTGGCATCAGTATTCGCGATCCGGTTCTATTTTCTGCAATAACGTTAATTAATGATAAACAGCGTCGATAAAATGCACGTGTGAGAGCGGAATTGCGAACGTGTTTGCCGGACGACGTCGATGGCATTTACGCAAGGATAATGCTTAACCGGTGATCTCTCGTACTGCATTACGTTTTGGGCCCGCGTATAAACCGCCGCGCGGATTAATTGGCAAACTTTCCGGGGATAGCACTTCGACCCTCGACGCGCATAGTCACCAGCTGCAAGTGCGAACGGTTTAGTTATGCGCATAACGGATTGCATCGCATAGTTTCCTGTGTGCAAATTAAGTGGTGAACTGTTCAACGAGAGGCGCGCTCTCGTTGAAACTGATAAAATATTGAAGGCTCCCCCTTCTCCCCCAAAATGTCGGGAGCGATATTTCAAAACCGAATTAAATTTTCCAAGCGGTGAAATTACCGCGTCGGTAATAATTTTTAGACGCGTCGCGAGAAAGATGTTTCCGAGTCTTGATTGTAATAAATTATATCCTGTTATCGCAACGCGAGAGTCAAGGGCGCGATTCCTTAAATCGCAGAAAAATTTGACGTTGTTTTTTTTTTTTGTTTTTTTTTCACTCTTTGAAACAACAGCCCGAGCCGCCAGCAATGTTTTCTCGAATTGGCACGCGTCGTCGCGGCGGCTTTGTTTAATGAACGAAGACACTTCCTTCTCTCATCTCTCGGATCTTTCTTTTGTGACGAAGTGAACGCGGTTCACTTGTGTTAATGTCTGCTGACATGCAATACGACTGTCTCACTTTTTGGAATGAAAATCTGAAGAAGCCGTTAGCGATATTTTTTTTTTGACTCGCACCTTCGTACACCATTGTACAACAGATATCGTTGAAACAAAGTATATTGTTGAAACAATGAAACTTGCCAATATCGGTCATGGTAATAATAACAATAATAGCGGCGCCATAAAGCGAATCTAAAGTTTCTTTCTTTTTTTTTTTTGTTCGCGCGAGCAGCGTGTAATATTTTCACGCATGCATCCATGCATGAGCTTCAGAACCTTTGATCCGAATAGATCGCATTACGTTCAATGATACTTTGATCCCTGGGCGACGATAATATATCTCTTGTTGTAACGCCCGTGTGTGTACACGGACGGAGGTGCGCCGTAAAATAGAAATTACGAGTTGCGTAAAGTCACATATTTTGTAAATAAAAACAAAAAAAAAAAAAAAAAAGAAGAACCATACAGCGCGCATCAGCGAACGCGTGTAAAGCTGTCGACTACATTTGAATGCGGCTGACACGTATCTATTGTGTAATACAAAAGGCAAATCATTTGCGAAAGTCGTATTGTAGTCACAGTTTGCGCGATTCATTTTTCGCGTTCCTGCGAATAAAACATTATATCGCATTGCCGTTGATATATATTTTGTCAGGTTTTTTGACAAGATAATTTATCGAAATCGTTCTTTCCGCTCTCTCTCGATTTTTTACACGCGCACACAATCTGTATATTGTGATGTATATATTTATATCTCGTTAGTCTCCGACCGTCTATTTGCTGGTTTTCCGAACGTATGTTAGAAGGTTTCATAAACGTTTCTTCTCTCGGTCATCAGCGAGAAAAACCATTAAAAACCTCCGTCTTTTGTGTTCTCTTCCGAGAGGCTCTTTCTTTCTCTCAAGAGAGAGAGAGAGAGAGAGAGAGAGAGACTGTGGGGAAATCGATAAAGGGGTTGGAGTCGGCACTGCTGCCACCTCGAGACACTCTTAAGCGAGAGATCGTGGGACGGCGGTTAAAGGTCAAGGTCGAGCTATTTCCTGCACGAGCGAACCTCGAGTCTTTCGGTTTATGTACCGAAGACAAAGGGCAAAGAGAGAGGGAAGGAGAGAGAAGGAAAAGAGAGGAGAGGAGAAGAGAGGATGGCCGGGGGGGAAATCAGCCGAGATGGCAGATACAACGGCGCTTTATTACTCGACACAATTCTAAAAGACGTTCCCTTTCCTCCTTTTCCTGCTGACCATTTTCTGTTTCGCAATCTATCCGCGGACGGTAAGAAGAGAAAAATGACGAGGCCAAGATAAGCACAATGGAAATCGCGAAATGAGATCGAATGACATGTGCGGCGGCGAAGAGAAGTGCAGGTTTAATTGTATCACGCGCCCTGTGCGCCTTTTTTTTTTCCTCGTTAAAACAGCGGCGTTATATTACTCGCGGGGAACGCGACACTCGCGTAGGAAGCGATATATTTTCGCCGAAGAAAGATATGTATTTTTCCGCGCCCCCGAGCTTTTCTCTTGCGAAAACTTTTCTGCGCTTCGCAAGCAGAATTTTTAACTTACTGATTAATCTCTTCTCTCTCTTACACACACACACACACACACACACACGCTTCGAATATTCCAAAAACGGGAGTAAATTTATATAATTTGTATTAAATCTTGTGCAAATGAATATTCAGACGCGAAAATACATAAATCGCGCGAATATACGAGAAGATAACATAAAAAAAAAAGGAAATAAAAGAAAATAGGTCAGCTGTGAGATTGCGCGAACACTCGGGAATATCTTAAACTGCTGGAAAATATAAAATTGCGACAACGAATATGGTCCGCGCGCACATCTCGACATTTCCAAGTGTGAGATATAGCGAATGAGAAACGTGTGCACACATGTAGAAAAAGGTAGAGAGGAAGTAAAGAGATAAACGCGAGGAGCAGATATTGCGACTATTGAGCCTCTCACGGTGACCATAGGAGCGCAAAAATGGTTGTAGAGCCACTCTGAGAAAGATATTTTTATCATGTTCAATTTCGCGCTCAACTCGAACACGAGCGTATGTTGATTCGTTTCATTTGCACAACGAAGCGTTTATTGTCGAGTCTCTTCATCGTATATTTCCTGCACAGTTGACACGATTTAATCGATTTTGTCCAGCTCACCGCCTGGCTGTAAGCTACGATTTGACCGAGTTTATTAAATAATTAGGAACAAAAAGAAAATCGATATATCGATATGCGATATATATCGATATGCGATATATATCGATATGCGATATATATCGATATGCGATATATACAATCCGATTACTCACATTAATTCAAGACGAAAACTTCGTATGACTATATGTCCGAAATGGCTTGGTTTCTTTTTTAAAAAAAAAGATACTTGTTTATCTTTCGGTCCTAATTGAATAAAACAATAATGGCTCCCCAAAAGATGAGCCTTTCAAACACACACAAAGTTTCATCAAAATAAAGTTTTCGAAAAAAAAAAAAAAAAAAAAGGAAAGTTTTCCTGCAACTTTGACACCCCCCGTACGTTCGAAACTAAGCCCCATTTGGAACATATTGTTGTGTGAAGAATCATCCCTTAAAAGTTTTTAGAATACTCAACTACTATCCTGTATACAAAACGTTCTGAGTTTTCTTGTTACTAAATAAATACCGTCGATTTGTTCCTTGTTACGCGATGAAAAACACACTCGGAATAATTTGCGCTGCGAAAGGCGACTTTGTGCAAAACGTAAACTCGGAATTAGGGGTCCGCATTGTTCGCGCAAACGCGCGTCACTAAACGCTCGTCGTCCTCGTTAGAAAGTGCGATATAAACGAGACGAACTTTGTAGTTATCCTCCGCGAGTCGAGGACACCGGAGCCCTGGGAAGCCTTTAACTGCCAAGATGGCTGAAATACACGTAGGTGCACGCCCACGTGCTTCTGCAGCCACTACTCTCTCTCTGCTTTTTCATCTTCCGTTGCCGCCCGCAACCCCGTCGCGCCCCCGTCGTCGTCGTCGTCCTCTCTGTATCTCCGTCGCGTCTACGCGCGAGCGCCAAGCTCTTTCTTACTCCGTCGACGTGTCCATCGGCCGGGCAAAAACGCTCAGAATTTTGCATAAGGGAGAAAACATCGGAAACCGACCATTCTGATTTCGCGGCTAATGCGAAAGCGATGTAACCGAGCCGCGCGCGCTTTTTAGGGGTCGTGTTTTCTTTCGCGAAGCGCGCACCCGTGCGTACGGTCAGTATCGCGCGCGGGGATCGACCAGTCCCTAGTCCGAATTTCAGTCCGAGAGATTTATGTGTGTGATTCGAAATCGGAGATACACACTCCCCCCGGGAGATGCGAAAGAAACTTCTTTCGCGAGGAAATTTATTCTCGCAAAACGCATTGGCCGGATTGCATGTAAATTCTCATTTGATTGGACGCACTCCCGAATAACTCAATTCAATTTCGCACAACACGTCGAAAGGAGATGCGAGAAGTCGAGACGGCGATAAATCGTTGTCGATCATGAATGACGACGTTGTGAATGACGATGGATGATGATGGCACACATTTCGCAAGACGAAGGAGAGAGAGAGAGAGAGAGAGAGAGAGAGGAGAGAGAGAGAGAAACGCCCGAGGGAGATGGATGAGCGCGCAGTTACCAAATGCGGGTCACAGCGTCTCGTCAATAACGGCGCGCTACATCGTCGTCGTCGTCGTCGTCGTCGTCGAGATCACATTTTATATAAAGACGCTTCAAAGACGCTCGCGATCCCCGTAAAATAGCGATTCGCGACAATGAAACCACTGACACAGTTTTTGCGTGTCCACAACACGAAGATCCTTTCGCATCCTCGCCACTCGCGTTAATTTGTCACATCAATCGTCAACGCGAAAATAAGCAGCGACAAACGGGGAAAAAAGGGGAATGAAGTAAAATCGACGACATATATATCTCGGTCGTTCCGCGGACGATTTCAACCGCCCTTCTCTCTCTCGATCGAGAGCCGACGTTATTTTATTTCTACTCGACAGCAATACGGCTGACGTTTCTGACACGGTTTTACATCGCTCAGGGACGACCGGGACAGTTAATTCTCGTCGACGATGAGATTCCATCGCTCACGGACTCACACCTGCTACTCCCTCGGGATTGGTCAAGCGCGGATTCGATTCGCTCGAAGTCGTTTCCTCGAGTGCCCTTCCGAAGTGAAGAAAAGGGGGATGTGAAAGAGTGAAAAAAAAAAAATATAAATACGACGACAACACCAATACTTCGCGACGTCGCGAAGTATCTAATAACGTTCCATTATCGCAACAATAATAAAGTCTGTCTGTTAGTGTGTGTGTGTCAACATAAGACTATTTTTCTTCTCACACGGAGAAAGTTATGAAACCTCAAGTGAAAGTCTCGTAAGAACGAATGAGAATTATACAAACACGTAACACATGCGCGCGACTCCCTTTTCATTACTTTTCTTACGAGATGGAAATTGCGAGAGAACAGGATCCAAATCGCGGACTTGTTATCGTAATCAGAGAACGCGCGAGTGATCGAAATAAATTTGACAAATATCACGCTTCCCCGAAGACACATTCGAGCTAGGGGGGCGTTAAGCTGGTAATCACTTTTGCGAGAAGATATCGACGGGTATTTGCAACGGCTAAAGCCCCCCGAGGAGGTTTAACCTTAGAAGCGAAACGCGCGCGCTCTTCCCTCCCCTCCTTTCGATTCGAGCAAATTCATCATCGGAGATATATTAATGTCGTCTCTCGCGCCGACTGTGGGGATCCCTCGGCCTTGTCAATGCCGGAAACTTGCGAGCACCATCACCGCTCGGCATCGAGTTCCGAAACCCGGTTGCTAAATTACTTCGAATCGAGTTGCTCTCTCAAAGATCCCGCCCTGCAACCGGTTTCTTCCTTCTCCTCGCGAGAAGCCCACGGGGCGAAATGAAGCACGAGCTTACGTAATATACGTACGTACGTGCATACACAAGCGGCGGAAATTTCGGTCGATTCTCTAGTTTGCATAATCGGGTTACTCTGTCGTCGAGAGAAATAGAAGTAACATAATTTCTTCACTTTTTTTTCTTTTGCGTCTTACGATCTTTTACCCTCGTATAAAGAGAGTTTCTTTTTTTTTTTTATTTTACGAAAAAATTCTTCCTCGCGCAAAAAAAATCGCTTTCATTCTCCTCATATCGTTTTTTTTTCTTTGTAAATCCAAGAGATTCCCGACTATTGAAAAGAACTTCCTAATTATGATCAAAAAGTACTCTTCACGCACACACACACACACACACATGCGCACAATCTCTCTCTTGTTTTCTCTAATTGCGCTTTCAACACGAACCTGATGACCCACTGACTCGCGCACTCTGACAGACGTATTTTACGATCATCATCATTCGATCGCTGATGAATTGAAAGAGAAATAGAGAGAGAAAGAGATTTTCATGCACGTGCTGTTTTAAGTGCGACAATCCGTGTTTGACCATTACGATCGAGTAATTAAATCCGAGTTTCTCCGAAACGAAAACACACGCAGATGGTTGTCGATGCATAAGAAAAAAGAAGAAGCTGGAAAACACGAGCTACTACTTTCTCGAACGACAAAGGGATCCTCTGTCTAATTGCACCCGGAAAATATTTAATCAGCGCGCTTTAATTACTTTCCTCCAATCGCAACATCTAATTACGGTTCCATTGAACGAACAAAGAAGATCGGCGATCGATGCATCGCGCATGTTGTTTCAACGCGCGCTCGAATTTACTTTTTTTTTTTTTTTTTTTTTTTTTTTTTGCGATGAACATTTTCCTCGCGACGTCTTTTCTCTTCGCGAGCCGAGCAATACGAGTTTTGTTCCCGCACAATAGCGGCATTATCTCAATGGCGGATTAAGAGCTCTCTCCGCGTTAATACCCGCGGGAATTGTTCGGCATGCGAGAAAGAGAGAGAGAGAGAGAGAGAGAGCGCGCGCGCGCGCGGTGCCGCCGCTCGGTGAAACCTCAAGTGAACTTGGCGATATTCAGTGCCAGGATCGGCGATATCGGTCGAAAACTTGAGCCAAGTTCCATTTCAGCGTCGTCCGGCAGATTTCCGACATCCCGCGCGCTCTCTCCGTTTCTGGTCAACGGGCACGATTTTGCGGTCGCCGCAAAACCGTTTCTCGATTATCGTAATGGCTACGCTAATGTATATATAACGAGGTGATTATAACGATACTTTTTCAATTAAAGTCGCGCGTGCTCCGGGCGCGCACGCGCGCGGACAGACAAAATAGAGAGAAACGAATTTAAACGTTCGATCTCAGAACGCGCACCTTGTAGAAACAGACATTTCGTCATGGAATATGCTTATGCACTTTGTTTTTAATTGCAAAACAGTCTAGAACCTGCGCAATAAACCACGTGATAAAAAAGTAAGTTGCCGTTATCTCACTTGTGTATATGATAAAAATGTTCTTATCGGAAAAGGCACATACGTTTTTTACACAAAGCGCTCTCGCGCGACAACACGCAAAAAGAGTTTTTATACTTTACTCGAGAATAATGTCAGTCCGGATGTTCTCTAAATCAAAACAAAACCAGTTAAATCTCTTAAATTTACATCGTTTACCGAGTGCAAAACTTACGAACACACACATCGTTTTCGGGAAAAACGTTCGCGAGAAGACGCGCCCGTGCGTTTCGCAAGCCGCGTGACGCGATCGCAAAAAAAAAAACGATCGCAGGTCGCTGGAAAGAGGATGGCGCCCTTCGGACCACCACGCGACGATCGAATCTCCCGTCCCTGTTGTCGCGTGTTTCTCCGCGAGAGGAAACGACGCGGAGATAAAGCGCTGCGGCGTTTTTTCCTCCGCGCGCTCTTCTCCTTCGTCCATCCTTCGCCGAAAACTTTGCTCGTTAAGTCGCGACGCGACGCGACGGCAGCGATAAATGATAACAAACGTTATCTGCTGACCTAGATTATATGCCGCGCCGGTACTTCTCTATCTCTATCTCTCTCTCTCTGTTTTTTTTTGGAAAAAAAAATTTTGATGTTGCGACGGAGTGTGTTGCCCATTCGTATCGATTTTCAGCGACGCAATAATGTATTTGGACGACTTCCATGTGACACCTCGCGCGCCCGCTCGTGTATCGGAGGTGCCTCGCAATCAATGCGAGAGCCTGAGCCACAAAGAGAGCAGGCGGAGGTGCAGTACACGTAGGGAGCATGCGTGGGTGTCGCTCTAGCTCTTTCTCTCCCCGAAACCCGTCCCGGGATTTTATTATCTTCATGACCTTTCGCGTGCTCCATGTCTCTCTCTATCTATCTCTTTCTCTCACTTCTCTCTCTCTCTCTCTCTCTCTTTTTTTCTCTTTTTCTCTTCCGCTCCTTGTCTCCTCTCTTTCGATGGCCGGAGAACGAGGCGGGAAGCACCGCGCGCGGTAATTAACGCGCGGAGTCGTTCGCGCGATATCGCGGCGTCGTGTTTAATAGCGCGGAATGTGTTGGATAATACGAAATATAGGTTGCTAAAGATAAATGAGCCGAGGTACGTGCACATTAGATACGGAAAAAGGAGGTAAATTACCTGGACGCGTGTAGCGTCACCTCAACCTTTACCCTATCTCTTTACGCCGCAACTTGGCCGTTGAGAGGAGCAGCTCAAATGGTAGAGAGACGATGATATAGTTAGAAAGATATATCGAGACATGATATTTCCGCTGTATGTACCTACTCCGAGGGCGCAAATATATATATAATTTTTTTTCTTTTGTATGGAATATCGTTTTGTGAAAAAAAATAAATTTTATATAGATTTTATATATATATAAAAGTGTGTGTATTGTCGGTCTGAAAAGAGCGTGGACAGAAATCTCAGAGGTAAATCTTTCTTGTTGCAACACAAAACTTTTCGCGAGAAATAATTTTCGTTCTCGCTGCTTTCTCACATTTTTCTGCGTGTTCGAACTTTCCTTGCGAAATAAATTTCAACCACGAGAGAAGTCTGTCTGGCATTTTACCCGGGATCTATTGGTAAATCGAGAATCAAATTGATGCGGCTAACAGCGGAGAACCTCTGCGGGAAAACTTTGGAGCAAGAGAGAGAGAGAGAGAGGAGGGGAGGAAAGAAAAATGCGGAGAAAATTCCCATGGCTCTTTTCAAAAGCGGGTTGCGGTAATTTTTTGAAGTGCTAGCAATTGTTCTTATATTACGACGCAATAAGTTTTCCCAAGTTACAAGATGGACTTAGTGCGGTGTTTCGTCGATATCTATTCATTGCATTTCTCTCCCCCCCCCCTCCCCGGTTTACTCTTTGTCGCATGTTTTCACCGCGAAATATTTCCGCCGTTAGTATTCGAGCGCGAGTAAAAAAAGATATTTATTGTTTCGCCTGTCCCTCTCCAACTATTCTGATACTCGATTAATCTTGGACCATGGACGAAAAATACGCGAGCCACCATAAAACGACCACCGCGATATGTGATTTTCGTTATATCCTTTAAATTTATTCATCACCGAGATAGCGCAAGATACCGGATAATATCTTGAGAAATGAGGATTAAAAGAACCAAAACGTCGTCCTAATCTTTTGAAAAACACGTCAAAAAGAGATGCTATTATTTAGATGGTAAAAGCTCGCGCCTCAAACGCGCCTGTTATGACACACATTTCTTTCGATCGAGAAGAATTCTCGACACACAGGGTGAAAAATTTTTCATTTTCAACGCCTCGGCGAATTCATCGGTGATCAAGCGAAAGCGTGATTGATGTTCATGAGACTGCACAAAAGTTCTCACGTTGAAATTTTTTTTCCTATTCCTAACTGAGAACTGTATATATATATTTTTTTTTTTTCAAAGTGCGCCGTTGCAGTATTTATTCAAAAATTGCCAAAATTCACTTCGCACAATAAACACGTGACGAGTTTGAGAAAATGAAATTTTATTTTCGAAGATATTTTTTTAATACCTTGCACGAGTATTTTGCGAGATAATTACATTGCGCGTAATTATATTCATATTTTTTTAATTCACTCTATGTATTATTGCAATGAACACGTGCCAAGTCTGAGAAAATAAAGTAATTTTATTTTCGAAAACATTTTAGTATCTTGCACGAGTATTTTGCGAGATAATTACATGTATATATTATTAATTCGTACATTTAATTTGTTTTGCGAACGAACACGTAACAAGTTTGAGAAAATGAAGTAATTTTATTTCTGAAGATACTTTTACTATGTTGCGCAAATATTTTGCGGGATAATTATACATGTATGTAACATATATATAATCCAAATTGAAACGTACAACAATCCGATAATCAGCCGGATATTGTTCGGAAATTTCCCGGAACATGTTCGTTTTGCCGAGCGCAAATTACGTACGCGCCGGCGTATCCGGCCGACATCTACGTTACGGGAGGCGATCTTAAAGGTACATACACGTTTCCTTTCTTCTCTCCCTCCCCCAAAAAAAGAAGAAATTACTTGCCGGACGATCGCACGAGCGAAATCGCACGAACGGGCCGAGAGATGGTGCTTGTGTTATCCGGGGTCGGGTACTGCAATGCAGCTTTCGCCCCTCTTTTCGTTCTCTCTCGCTTCCCCTTTCTCTTTCTCGTTCCCGCACGTTTCACTCGCCCCGCCGACCGTGAGAGCCACCCTCCCGCGCGCTGTACCACACCATTCTCCCCCGTGGCCGTCACTCGCGCGCTTCCATTTTACGTGATTCGTCCTTCTCCATCTATTTTCCCTCGACTTGTGCGCCTCGCTTTCCTCTTCAAATGTCACCTCGTGGACGATTAACTTTTGCACCGTCGCCCTCTCTTTCGCCCCGTTTTCGCCCGCTCGTTTTACCCGAACTTCCTTTTCACGGCCGTTTGATTGGGAGGGAGCTCTCGACCAGCCGGCTGGCCATTAACCACTCGCCCTCTGTGCGCCCTCGTTGCGCAGAGCATATCTTTCGTATTTTATTCTTTTTTTGTTTAGTCTTTGTTTTTTGTTTTTTTTTTTTTGTTTTACCGTATAGCCGCTGAAACAAGAGCGGCGACCGACGCGCGATTTCGAGGGCTCAACGCGCTAAAATTGATGCAAATTTTGCACGCAAGTTCCATCTAAAATCACTTTCACGAGATTTGCTTTTGATATTCATATTTTCACGAATTGTTCAACAAGCCTTAGAATCCTTGATCAATTAAAATACATGTGTCCACGCAAATCAAATCTTATGTCACAGACTTTCCGTGCAATCCTCACGATCGTTCTTCCAGTTTTTGTTTCTCGACGAGAACGAGAGATATTTTCAGTACACGATCGCGAAGCATCGAAACCACCACGACCGATGAATGGCCAGTGACGGACGAGCTCGTGAAGAAGATGGATAGGAAATGCCAGGAATAGATACGCGGGCGATTATCTCACGACCGCCTAGACTACACGCGTGTCTCGTGGAAATAATGAATCACCAGTCTCAATCACTGTATGATAATTGCTTTCTCCGTTTTTTCTTTCTCCTTCTCTCTCTCTCTCTCTCTTTCTCTTTCTATTCGTCACCAATTTGTTACGTAAGCAAATATATATATAGTTGTTTTACTCAAAAAAAAAAAAAAAAATCGTGTCTTTGAGCAGTAACTCGGCGCAAAAATAAACTCGTTCTATTTAATTAATCGTGTACGGGAAGAATTTTGACAAGAAAGCGATTGTTTCCCTCTTTTGCGCGCGCGCGAGACGCGCTCCGGAATAAAGTAATAATTCATCATTCTCGTATCCGCGCCGTAATTACTCCGGCTCACATTCGCAATTTATTGTTCCCAATAAAACACACACCACCGCAGCGGTGTTATATTATCCCATGATTATTTGCGCAGTCGTCACATGCGTGTGACGCACGTTCACGCGCTCTCGTAGAAACGACGACGCGGAGTGACGAGAGAGGAGTAATTATCGTTCATCATTCCGATATATTCGCAGACTAATCGCATCCTGTTCCGCGTTAGACGACAATTTTCGTAGTACGTGATCATCGAATGATCCCGTAACAATTAAGTCGCCGTCGCACGGAGACGGGAGATTGTTATCGCGCGCGTGTAATCACGACGAAGAAAGAAATCGCAAAAAGTTTCGCAAAATTCGTGTTGTTTTTCGTGTTTGCTCATTTCGTCAGTTTGCGACGAAAAAGGTTACCGTCTCAAATTTAAAAAACACGATATTTGCATAGAATTAATTAATTTCTCACACCCCGGGCGCTTTGCGAACACGCCAACGTACTTTTCACACGCGCATCATCGCGGACGAAAATGAAAAAAAAAAAAAATGTTTCTATTTATTTCCGTGCAAACATGTAATAATACGTTTCACGTGATTTTCTTTTGCACTCAATGCCGTGCGACGTGTTACAAGAATAGCAAGCTTCGACCTCGCGCATATTACGCAATTCAGCGATGGCACGTGTCGAAATTGTTTACTTCCTTCCCAGCGCGACATTTCTTTCACGTATGTATTCACCTATTTTGTAAAACACAGCTTCGAACAAAACCCAGATATCTGTTTGCGGAACGCGATATATATAAATTATCTCGGCAGTTCGTGCGACATTTTTTTGCGACAGTCGAGACAGTTCGACAGTTTGTCGTGCAATTAGCGATCGCCGAGAGTTCGCGCCAGAAAATTCTTAATGGCGCGTGAACGTCGTAAGAAACGATGTGATAATGTGGTTATCGGTTTAAAAATAGTCGCACGATGTGTCTCGAGGTAACAGAAGCTGAGAAATACGTCGCGATGGAGACATTTCTGCGCATTTCGGACAATAGCAAATATTGCAAATATTTGTCTGAAGGAAACGAACGGTGACATAAATTGAGCGAACATGGAAAGAGCATAGGGTAGCGAAATTGGGTCGTCCTGTTCTCGCGCGATTGATCAGGTAATAAGAAAGGACGGGAACAGACTTTACAAGATTTTAGAGCGCGATGCGAAGCGCTAAGAGAGATATCGAGTAGAACCGCGAGATAAAGCAGAAAAACGCAACGAGGACGATAGCGCATAATGTCGGAATTGATTTTACGGTCTCGCATAAAAGTGCGAGAGAAGAACGAAGGAGTCCTGTGTCGATTGTAAAATCCCGTCCCATGACCTAGTTTCGTGTCAGACCGAGTTTTGGTTACAGCCCACCCTCCCGGGAGAATCGATTTATCGTCGCAGAAAGCTTTTGCCTCTCTTCGGTTTATATACAAAAAGAAATTTGATCGCTTTACGAGTCGATCATCGAGAAATTCGTGATAAAAATTCCACACAAATACATTCTGCAAAGTTATTTTTCTTGTGAAAAAAACGTCTTGTTCTCAAGAATCTGATATTTTCGTGTACAAATTTTTATTTTCGCGAGTTCTGCAGATCGATAAGACGAACAGAGAGAGAGAGAGAGTGTGTGTCTTGAGAATCGACAAACAAATTGCATCATTACACGCGATTACTGACAGTTTTCGTATGCTTCTCGCGTCTTTTTTTTTTTTTTGTAGAAAAAAACACGTGTCACTCTAACGATCGATGGAATCCGCTTAGAGCGTTTATCTCGTTTGGTGTATCGCAGAGCGGATAAAATCTCAAGCGCGTCACTCCAACTTATTAGTTTAACAAGACAACGATCAATCGATATATCCGTCGTCAGCTGTTGTTCCCTTTTCCGTTTGTCCAGCTTCTTTCTGGAAACGACTATCACTTTTCGCGACGCGCAATCGAATTTTTCGCTGACTCGCCGTCGTCACAAAGAGCTGGAGGAGATTTATTATACCACAACGATATTTACTATCCCCCGTCCCTTTGAGAAGGGCTTTTAAAATGTTTCTCAGAGGTTTTAAAACTTTTGCGAAATCCACATTTTTCTAGAGGAGAGCCGTAAAACCAGCAGTTAAATTCCTGCTGCTATCTTTCCGCAAAAGAAAAGTAATTTACGAGTCGAAAAACGTTACGAAACGATAGCGTCTACAGAAGAACTTTCACAGATGACAGTTGTACGTACGTAAATCTAGTTCTATATATGTACAAGTTTAAGTTTCCATGTGTATAAGACAGTTCTATGTACACTTCTATAAGATTCTATAAAATACTTCTATAATGCATATATAATTCTATATATTCAAATTTATTCTCTGTTCGCAATGCCAATGATACAGTTGGTATGGCAAAACTGATAGAACGCACACACGAATCTTGTTGCGAAAAAAAAAAAGAGATGAAATAAATCCTTACGGTCAGAGTTTCCTCGCAAATTGTCCATCGCCTCTTCGCTCTCGGGAAAAATCAAAGGGAAACACTTCTCTTTCTTTCTTCCGCGCAAACTCGTCTTATTTGTCGTGTGCTTCGCGAACTCGCTGACGGCGCACACACAGGACGCGACTCTCTCTCTCTCTCTCTCTCTCGTCACGGTGAAAACGAATTAAAAGTTGGGAAGGGCAAAGTGCGCCTTGAACGCGCGCGCGAGCGGTGTACTTCGTGTAAACAAAACCGCAAAGCGAAGGGTTATCGACCCTCGCGAACTTGCGATTCTCGGCGACGTCACTCTCGAGTCACGTTTGGAGCGCGTGTTTTAAGTTTGCGCATATAAAATCAAGCGCCACGGCACTTAAACCAAAAAGTTTACGCGTTTAACGCTGTCGGGAGAAAGAGAGAGAGAGAGAGAGAGAGAGAGAGAGAGAGAGAACGAAAACTGAGAGCGTACGTCGTACACTTCTCAAGTTATAGTGTCCGGAACGACGCGCGCACATATATACTCGCTGGAAATGAGAAAATTCCTTTCTTTTCAATGTCTCGGGTGGCGATTTAACGCGCGTCTGCCAGCTCGCTCGCTCGCTCGCTCGCTCGCACGTTGTTCCAAATTAAGCGCGCCAAATGCATTTCTCTGACCTTTGTCAACCGTTGTCTCCTCCATGCAACTTCCTTTGTCGAGGAAACTTGGATGGTCGGTACCGCGATCACGATGTCAACAAAAATCGTAAGCTGAACACGAGAGTTTCTTTTGTGCGCGTGAAAAATAAAACAATATTAAAAAAAATTATTCTTTCTCCCTTTATTATTATATAAATACCTATTCTATTTTTTTTGTAAAAGAATACGTCTTTACATACAATTGTATGTAAAGTTGCATTTCTCTCTGAAAAGCTTTCCTTGAATCTGCTGAATTTAGAAATTGCTTGTAATGTATTTTTTTTTTTTTTGAAATAAATAAACTTTCACACGTAGACTTCTGTGCGATGGAAATTTGCTTTAAAACTTTAAAACGAGTTTTCGTTATTAAAATTTTGCGCTCGCGCGGTACTGTGTATATTATAATACTTTCGAAATAGAGTTGAACGGCGATACACGGCGCCCGCGCTCAACAACGAGAACCGAATAGTTCGACAAATAGCCAGACGAGAGAACTTTAATCTACCGACACAGTGTTTTCGAGAGAAAACTTTTCGGCGCTCGCGCATATATCAAGCTGAGAAACTTAGCGAGCGCGGTAAAACTTGAGAATAATTACGTTCCGGTTCTTGCGCGGTGCAGATAAAAGACGCTGCGGCCTCTCCCCGTGTGTCTTTTGATTTATCGACTTTTATTAGTTAAGTTGGTCGGCGTGAAAAAAAAAAAAAAAAAGAAAGAGTGTCATCGTGCATTTTGTTCATTTTTTTTTTTTTTTGAGAAAGAGGGAACAATTAAAATTCACGTTTCTCTCTGGTTATTTAATTGGAACATCTCCATAAAAGAGAATGGCTTGGTCGCAGTGCCTTTTTTTCGCGGAGACACACACTAAAAATCGAACGAAAGGGATGAAAAAGGTGCGGTCAAAGGAAAAATTTCAATACCGAATAGTCAGCGAAATAAAACGCTCCGCTGGCCAATCGGTTTTTTTTTTTTTTAACTTCTCTCCTCTTCCCCTCCCCGACACGTGGTTCGCCGATCGAGACACGGATCTATACGTGTAACGAATTCGATCGGATAGTTTCTGGCAAAAGCTCGCGCTAACAGCGCATCTCTGGCGAGATTACGCGAACGTTGATTAAATCCTCCGTAAAAAAAAAAAAAAAAAAAAAAAAGGAATTAAAGCTTTTTGCCAAGGGGTGCCATTTAATCTCCTCCCCACGGTGCAACTACTCCCCATTCGCGCTCGTGCTTTTCGTTGCGCCAACTGTGCTTTCCACCAGTTGGAGAATTTCAACTGCGTTACAATCCGCCGCCGTTACCTCCGAGCGTTACGACATTTGCCAAATCTTGGCCATTTTTTAAAATGAATTGTGCAAACGCCACACACACACACACACACACACACGTCGATCTTCTTTGAATACGTCGCGTTTTTTTCTCATATTTGGTATCGATATGAATTCTACGTCCTCTTATGGATTTACGTTCTCAAAGTCTGAGATAAACTTTTCCGCGGAAAAATAGTTCAAGCTATGAGAGTGCAATATATCCTCTTGCGCGTAAAAATGTAATGAAATACGGAATAAAAGAGAGATTTTTTTCTCGACAAAAAATGAAATTTTGTCCGAATCAACGAACATTCTTCGCCGCGTTGATTCTGATTTCGCCGAGTGAGATAGGTCCGTGCGGAAACAAAAAGAAAAAAAAAAGAAATACGCAACATTTGACATCGGAGTAGCAATCTCTCGGGAAGGAATGCAAAAGTGTTGCACTCGACGCATCGAAGCGTGAATCGACGGAAACTCTTGACGCAACGTTCGTCCTGATATTCCACATTTCGAAGCGCGGAGAAAAACAGCTTCTTCCTCACCGCACAAACGCAAATTGGACATCGAAAGTCAGAATGACGAGGCGAAATGAATTTTTATCTCTCTCATTTTCTTTCTCTCTCTTTCTCACCTTTCATTCTCCGCTTTTTATCGCGTGCTAAGTTGGACAGACGACAGTAACGATAAAAAAAAACAAATGCAATAAATTTTTCACCGCGTACTTGTGTTCTATCGATTTTTGCTAACACATGTATTTAATTCAATTTTCTCGAATAATGATATTACAGTCTTCTCTTTCTTTTTTTTGTAAAACACAGCGTGATTGCGAAATTCCAAATTAGTTTCACTTAAACAAGAAAAAAAGTTTGTCGAATTTTTTACTTTTCGAACGGATAAAAATATCAATACAAGTATCACAAATATCAATCAATAAATAAACGATGCGAAAAAAATATATGAAACACTCCGTATTCAAAGTCAATCACTGAGAGACTTGATCTCGAGGACGCGGGAGCCCGAAAAAAATGCGACAGAAAGGACAAAGATGCAGAGTGAAACGTGCGTCCCGTAAGCTACCTACAAATTTCAACGGGCGACCAATTTAAATATGCATGAGAGAGCGAAAAGATGGAGTCCTAGTTTCCAGGCAGGGATGAACGTGAGGACTGGATCGCGGGTTGTTTCGCGGACGACCTCGTTAACCTCCCACAGAAAACGCATAGCACGTGGGGAGAGTGACTGATAGAGGAGGATAGAAGAGAGAGAGAGAGCGAGTCTCTCCGGATTATCGTGCGCGGTAATCAGCTTTTCCAGCGAGTGTCGCCAGATCTCGGGTATGCCAGGAGATTGTCGAACGCATATCTGCTATAGAAATGCCGAGGAGATTGACGTCAGCGTTCCACGTTCTCGTTTAATCACGAACTCGTGCACACGCGGAATCGATATGATCGGATCGAAGCAAATAAACGAGCTGCTTTACTTGTCTGTCGGGAGAAAAATCGTCGCTTCTTAAAAATATGCGCGCGAATATATTTCCGAACATAGAGATATAAATATACGTGAGAACACAAAAAAATAATGGGAGAAAAAAAACAATTTTGCTATTATATAGCACTAGCCTTGGCAAGAAAATTTGCCAAGGCTAGTGCGAAGTTTTTGTTTCGCTAACAAAATGTTTTGTTTAGTAAAATTTTTTTCCGTGCAAATATTTTTAATAGAATAAACGAGGACTTTTTGAAAAAAAAAAAAAAGTTATATTGTTATGTGTGGGGAAAAAAATTTTTGCTGAAACAGAGAAGATTAGTTGCCACATAACCAGCAGAACAAATTTGCCAAGTCTATTAAATTAGTTGCTTTGTCAACAAAACATTTTGCTAATTGAGATAAAAAATTAAGTGGACTTAGCAAATTTTTCTCGCTGGCCATATAATAGCAAACCTTGTCTTTCCGTGCATTTGTTGTTATTTAATTACGCAAATTGTATTGTTTAAAAATAAAAAAATATTGTTAAAATCTTGAATTCGCGATTGATGCGACAAAAGTTAAATGAACTCGAGAAACATAATGCGTTTTAAAAGACAGCGAACTTCTGAATACGTAACGTCAGCGTTAAATGTGCGACAATGCGATTAGATATAAAAGTAACGTAGATATCGCGGTTGATTATTAAAGCAAGAAAGCAACGGGAATTTTCGTATTATCAGCACGTACGCGCGTAATCTTGCGGCTAACAATGGCGAATCACGCGTCAGAAATGCGCAAACTACTACAACAAGTGTCTCATATTCCTGCGTGTATATTCCCTTCCCCCCTCACAGTATTTAGCTGCTTTTATTTGCGTCACACACGGACGAGTTCAGTGTCGCCAAGTACGAACGTCACACGCGCGCTCGAGTTTCTCCCGTTCTAATTAGAAAAGCTTTTAACGAAACGCGACGCCGACGAGCAACGTATTACCGGAGATTATGTGAGAAAAGGACACGTGCGTTTTCTCTCTTAGTTAGTTAATCCGGATGCGGATTGTCGTTCGATGACAACGATTAACAGGTGACACATAGTGTCTCTCTTTCCTTTCTCTTCTTCGACTCCAACTGTCGACTTAGTCACTTCTGTTCGCTTTCACACGCGCGATAAATATTCCCGAGATTACGTGGACGACGGTCAGTGCAAAGATCGTTGACACTGCCTCGTTGTTGTTCTTTGTCCGACAACGTGAGTTTATTCCCACGTAAAACGCGCAAATCGAAAATCTCAAGCGAATCAATTTGCAGAAAGAAGGCAGAAAGCGAAAAAACAAATTCGCTTCGAACTGTACCAGCTAGCGCAATGTAGAAAGTGTAACCGAAATGTAATTAGTTTCGCAATGCTCTGCAAAAAATAATAATAAAAAAAAAAAAAAAAAAAAACGATCTTAATTTAAGGATATCTGAAAGTTCACGAAATGAGAAATGCGTTTCTCTTCTCGCGTTAAAAAAACTTTTCGCGATTATCATTATTTTCGTGAATTTTTCTGGGTAGCGGAGATGCAACGCGAATGAAGTTTATTGTCCGTATTTGCGCGAGAGACACCATACCGCGTCCGGCGAAACAAATGAGGAGAAACTCTCTCGTCATTCGCGACGAAAGGTCACGTCAGCATTCGAAACAAAAAAAAAAAAAAAGATAGAGGGAAAAAGGCTAACCCTCTCATGTCGTAAAATTATCGTGTTGACGAGATTCGTAAGAAGAGATTCGCAAAACGACTTCATCAAGTGACATGTGAGACTTTGCCTCCTTACGCGGACTCGCAAATGTTGCGGATACGCAGAAAAAAAAGGCAATCATAATTTACAATTATTCTTAAGCCCGCGCCGGGTCCCTTCATCATGCTGATAACATCGTTTTCTACTCTTGAAACCCGTTGCTTTCTCGTTTCCAGCTCGTCACTATCTTCTCTTCCGCGCTTCTATCCGCGGAATATATATATATATATACAACTCGCTGATTGTATACCGCAAAAGCAGCTCTCGATTTTTCACGCGCGAATTTTTCCGTAATGATGAAAACTGGAGAAAATATATATTCAGAACTTTCGGAACACGGGCGCGGAGGAAGAAGCTTTCTCGAGTCATTTGGACAAAATGCAACGGCGCCATGTATTTTGATCATCAAAATGCGTATCTTCCGACCGGTCGATCTCAGCCGTGTCGGCTTTTTTTGGAAGATCTATCCCTAGCTTCTCTGACGTTTCGCTAAACATTCTATCTCGTACGAACAGAGATATAATTCGTATTTTCGCACGACGTGTAAAGTCTCGTTAGTGAGATTTTCATCTCCCGAAGAGACACGCAAGTCGCGACGCGAGATGTTTATCTCTCGAAGATACGCGCAGAGACGTGATCCGCGCGTTTTCTCAGCGCTTTCACGCTTTAAGTAAGATTTTCGACGAAAAAAACATGCGGTGCGTGAAAAAAAAAAAAAAACAACAACCGTGTAATTGAGATTGTATATAGAGCAAGTCGTGGAATGCGCGTGCAACGAGCTACAACTTTCTTCGGTAAGTTCGCGTTCCCGAGCGCAAGGTCGATGCGAAGCCGTTCGCAATGTTTTCAATATAAAGTTACATTCTTGAAATTCTATCATCAATCTATAAACGTACAAACGCCTTCTTCTCTCAAGAATTTCGACATTACACATCGTCGGAAATGTTGGTAACTTTGCGACTATCTGTCTAACTCTAGGACAATTTGGACAAATGATAAAGATAATAGCACGCGAACACACGAGTGGCACGTAATGCGATAACGACGACGATATACAATCTGAACTTTGATTACAACAGCGTGTTGCATTAGAAATTGAATTGTAATCCACCCTTTGTGCGAGCGAAATAACTCTTTCTCTCTCACTCTCCCACTCTTTCTCTCTCATCGCGCAAGAACAGCAGCGGTTGAATATCTACCGCAACGCCATTTGTATCGCTCTGACGCAATTAAACGTAACTTTATGAACAAAGTAGACGCGATGGCTAAAATCGAATTACGCGTTCGTATTTCCAATCGCGTTTTGATGATATTCATCAACAACACTCTCTCTCTCTGATATATTGTATCGGAAAAAAATCATCAACGCTCAGTGCAAAATGAATGTGCGCAACATTTGTCGCAACGCCTTCGAGTTTTTTGTCTCGACTTTTTTATGTTTGAAAAGAAAAATTACACTTTGCGAAATACCAATAGCTTTTTTTTTAGAAGAGCGAATAAAAAAAGTCGCGCGCTTTTCATTTCCGACGAGTATAAACTGCGAATTATATTTCCAATCTAGTGAGACGCGCGCTCGCATTACCAATAGGAACGATCGCGCGAATTCACATCATCGGGTGTGCATCTACGCCATTTTTCCACCGCGCATCTCATTTCGCTTTGTTGCTCGTGTCTCACGAGAGCCAAGAGGATGCGTTGCTGCTCTTGCACGCGCGGCGACACATCTCGGCCGTGCAACTCGTCGAGTAAGAGAGAAAGACGCTTTCATCCGCGACGCGAATTTATTGGCTTGAAAGAATCGACCCTTTTCGATGCACCTTCGCGGATATGCGTCCGCGCGAAAAGGAATTGCCGACCGACTGTCTCTCTCTCTCTCTCTCTGCCTTTCACATATGATATTCCGTTGCAAATGACTGTAAACCGACCGCTGCGCATCAGACTCCCGTGCGCATTCTTCCGATTTCTGCTAATTCAGACGCGTATAAATAATCGTCGTTGCTAAAAAAAAAAAAAAAAAAAAGTTTTATATAATTAATAATCGCGAATCGATGTGACATGTTACACGAGTGCAAAAGCGACTAAATGTCTCGCGCATCCGTGCGCTATTTACGTAAATGCATGCACACAAAATACCATTACGCATTCGGGGATAACGCATATATGTCACTTGCAACCGGCAGCACTCAACTCACTAATGTTGACTCAGTAAATTCGCGAAAAGTAACTTCGCGAACTCTGCGCGCGCGGTTAACTTAAATAGATTTTTTTTTTTTTTTTGCATATTATGCGAACGTACCGCGATGCAACCCTTTATTTCATTTCAGAAATAACTAAGTTGTTGTTCAAATGTAAACGCAGCTGTTTGAATCAAATCCAATTCTAATTGAAGAACACAATTAATTAATTTACGGAAGATGTGCAACAAATTAATTTACTGAGCCCTTGTTTACAACGGCGTATTTCATTTTATGATAGTTTCCTCCGTTTTTTTTTTAATATGCCGGACGTGCAAATATATTTCTTAAACGTGTTAAATTAAATTAAATTCGAAAATTCATGTGAGATGCCTTGCATCTCATAATAAATATAAAATATCGTATTTACTCCCTTATAAAATTTAAAAAATTCCATTGCGAAAAAGACTCCGAGATATTTCTTTCGCAATGGAATTTTTAAATGTCATAGCAGCAATCGAACCCGAATCTTCCGTGACTTGTAAATAATTTTTACGCAAAGACAACGCGACACGGACACTCGTCGATTTGTGATGTGCCGCTAAACGACGGCGTGTTTGCGGTGTAAGGATAACAAACTGAATCAGTCGCGATCAACCGTGTGTGCGTACATATCGAAAATAATTCAATCAATTGGTTACGTGACGAATGATGAAAGCGCACAGCGCGTGTAATTAGCAAATACATCGCGTAAGTATCGATGGTCGCGAACGTTCAATCGATTCGCGTGTAGTGTAACAGTCGACAAATAATTACGTCCCTTGCGCCGCCCTCGCCCGTTGCCGCACAAAAGCGCACGATTGCGCCTGGAGTGATCGACGTAATTATAATTCGCAATTATGCGGCGTGTTCGGTTTGAATTTGAAATCTCCACCACAATTCGACATATATATAATATATACCCGACTGCTAATTCAGGAATGGTACTCTACTATTAATATATGTGGGACATGTCACGAGCTAAAACTCACGCACGTTTTCGTCGTCGCTTTCACTAAAATAAAGGGAAAAATTTTTTTTGAAGATACATAATGAATTAATTCGCCGAGCCACTTCTCCGCATTTAACATCGGCGTATTTCATTTTGCGTCAGTTTTCCTCCGTTTTTTTTAAATAAAGGATTACTGTAAATTAATTTGTTGCGACAGTTTTTCTTTCTCTTTTTTTTTTTTTTAAAGAAGAGTTTTTAAAAATAATTTTTAAGCTGAGTCTTAAATTCGATACGAGGAAAATTTTTGATCGGCGAGTTTAATTGCAAACTGACGATCACAATTTTATCGAAATTTCTGAAGCACATTCCGTTTTAAATATTAGTCTGTGACAACTTTTTCAAATACGATATTCGATTCGAGCAAATTTAATGCACGAACGCTTCGACACACTATTATTTCGCAAAAGTCCGACTGACATTCGATTGCGCCCTCATTGTGGCGTTTCCGCGAATTCGCAATTAAACGGATCACAGAACAAACTTTCGAATTCGTTGCTGTTTGTTTCATGTAATTTTTTTTCCCCTTCCCCGTCCGAGTCACAGCGTGTCGGTCGGTCTCTCTCCGCGCGACGGTCCTCGATTATTCTCCGGAGGACAGTTTAAATGTTCCGCGTTCTCCGCCGCGAGGATCGTTTAAAGCGATTACAAGAAACGTCGAAGATAAATTTCGGCAAACGCGTGTGTACATTCACGTGAAGAGTCACCAGTCATCAGCGCGCAATCAATTTCTCCGGGGGCGTGACAATGGCCGAAACGTAATTAATCGCCGGAAGTTTCCAGAGAGAATTTGCCTCCTCTTCCCTAAACTATGCGTTCTATCTCCTTCTTCTTCTTAAACATCACCGACGACGACGACGACGACGCGCGCAAAGCACAGTGCGTTCTTCGAGTGTAATTAACCGTCTGATCACAAGTTGGAACGCGCGCCGCTTCTCAAGTTGCGCTCAGAGAAACTTCGCCTCGTCATTATTACTCTGTTGATTACATAAACAGCTATCATTTGTGTCGCGAGCACAACGTGTTATCTAAACAATGTAATTCCTTCGGTGCACAACGATACGTACGTTTGCTTCGAAACTGAGATGCAAAATATGTATTTTCACGGGGCGAAAAATTCCGTTTTTCTCGCGTTAACGCGCGAGATCGCACAAAACCGATTTCCAGACGAACAATAGAAAAGAGACAATAGAGAAAAGACGCGGAGCGGAAACAAGCTGCGTTTCATTCGCGAGATAAAATTTTAATCGTTGTTCGATTGCTGCGATATCACTAAAAAAAAAAAAGCTTGAAAAAAAAAACGCGCGCACCGTAAATCTCATCCGCGGTAATGGCGGAACCGACCGTTGTGCGCGCAAAACGTGATTAAGCGGCGATAAAACGTTTTGCATCGCGCGCGCGCGACGCACGATGAGAATATGTAACCGACACGACGAGATTGTATGTACGTACATGTAACACAACGTCGCGGAAGCTGCTCGTTTCTCTCTCTCTCTCGCGCGGAAGTTCGAGACGCGCGCGCGTCGAGATGAAGAAACAAGAGGGACGAGGAGAAACGTGTCCGTCGGTAGAAAATAATAATAATAATAGAAAAGAAAGAATAATGAACGAGCGTGCGCGCGCGCGCGCGTGTGTACGTGAAATTAGCCATAAACGGATACGTGATACGAAATATCGAATGACGTAAACCGACCTGTTACGGTCGACGACTGGTTGACCCGCGGGTGAAAGGTGTTCTTCCCCGATGCTTTGTCCTTTCGGAACACTTTGCTTTATTACCACAGCGCTCCGGTAATAATAATGATAATTCATTACGAGAACGTATAATAATAATTTATTTTCATCAACGTGATTTTCTTCCACGATTTGCGTTCGAGAAAAACGCAATCGCGCGAAACACACGTTTCCTTGTGTCCCGTTGTGACTCTCTCGTTATTTCCCATCCCCTTCTCACCCCCGGGAGAACGCCCGGCAATACGTATTCCGGGTTGAATCGTCCTTAATTACGCGCGCACAGTCAGGTGTCTTTTTCGACAGACGAAAATACAATTTTCCCGCTGTGAATGCTAATTGGACGCCGGAAATGAAATTCTTCGTGGGATCGCCCGATGCATTTAATTGCGCCAATTCGCTATAACGAGAGAGAGAGAAATAGATAGATAGATAGAGAGAAAAGTAGGAATGGGGTGGACAGAGAGTAGGTCCATGGCAGAAAATTAGGTTACGACGGTTCCGATTCGATCTGCTCTCGTGCGAGCGCTCATTATCCAACATTATCCCAGTCGACTTGTATCCTACGTGTGTATGTGTGTATTAGTATTCGTTGCGCCACGTACATTCGTGGGACACAATGACAGATCTCGTCTCTCTTCCGCGCGACTCTGCGGTTCTGTAATTTATTTAAAGCGCGAGAGGAAACGTGCACGCGCGCGTTATCGGTCGAAATTTCGACTGTTAACCATCGACACGCACGACCGCTCCGATAATCGCATTCAAGTATTACTAGTTAGCAGTTTATCGCACTAATTGAAAGAAATATGGTTACGTAACGTAACACACGTAATAAAATTAAAAAAATAATTACATAAAATAGTTGAAGTTAAAAATACATTCGCGCGCACATCCAGCTCGTAAACCATCTGTTAGTTGAACACTTCAGTGTTCAAAATAATTTGTCGTAATACTTTAAACAAACACTTACTGCGTAACATTGAAAATCCACAAGAGGATACGACGCACATTTCTAATAAAAAAACAAACGAATCGGGGAAAGAAAGTTAATAAAATGAATTGAGGGGAACGACTCAATTGCCCTCTCTTCTCCCCCTCTCTCCCTCCGGATTGCCGAAGTCAGTGGCGATCGAAGCGCGATTATTGATTCGACAGGCAGGTACCAGCCGCGCACAGGCGTAGCAAATTGTACCCGTTCGCAGTTACGTACACAAATTGCGGCGCGCCGTATCAGCCGCCGCCGATAAGCCATCGTTGCTGCGCGGCCGATTAGCATAATTCCAGAAATACCGTAGTTATTCCGGCGCACGTGATATCGTTCCACGGAGCGATACATCGGAGAGCGAAAGCGCGCGCGCACCTGCGCGTTATATACGCGCTTCAGAGCACGCGCTATTCGATGCGCGAAACATTCAGAACGCGGGAAATTTCGCCGAGTTAGCTATGTCCGTCGTTCCTCCGACGGAATTATTTCCGCTGCTATAATAGTCGTTCGATTCGCGCGAAAGAGAAAATTCTGAATTGCGCGTGAATATAATTTCGACACATAGATTGATCCACGCACAAAAATGTTTTGCAATTATGTTACTTATTTAATTAATAAAATTTGTTCGATCTTCCGACAAAATTATCTTCGCGAAGTCATTCAATTTAATCAAAAAAGAAAATTATGTTGTGTGTGCGTGAATATAATTTTGACATGTAGGTTGTCCATACATACATAAAAGTTTTCTGCATTTAATCACGTTACTTATTTAATTAATAAAATTCGACACGAGTATATAATTTTCACATATAGTTCGCCCACACACACGAAAGTTTTTTTGTATATGTAATTACGATACTTATTTAATTAATATAAAATTTGTGACATGTGTCGTATCTCCGACGGAATTATTTCCGCGGATAGTATCGATTTATTTAAAAAAAAAGAAACTTTTGTTGCGTGTGAATATAATTTTGACATATAGTTTGTCCACACACACAAAAAAGTTTTCTGTATATAATTATTATACGTTATTTAATTAATAAAATTGCTCGATAATTAATAAACTTACTATTCATAATGAAACTGTGTTTTCAATTTACTTTGTTATATTTACATGAAATACATGCGAAATCAGCAATGACTGACGAGCATCTAACCGTCACACGCAAATTAAGCGACTATATTTAGTAATACGTCGTGTTAGTAGCACGTTGTTGTTTGCAAGAGACGTATCGCTTGAGCTTCGTTGCTCGTCCGTTGTGAAAGTGAGTCGTCAGCGACATTGTAGTATGCATTATGTCGTTTGATGTAATTAGCGGCTCGTCATTAATTCTCCTCGGCTCGTACACACCCCAGAATGCAAGAGCCAGAGATTGCGCGCATCCTACGAAAATAACCATTTCTAGAAACAAGTGGCCATCCACGCATGACCTTTACCTACGTGACATTTCGCCGCCCACTCGACGAAAATCCAACATTTCCTAATTATATTCGCGCGACAAAATCACTTCGTTCGTTCAAAATCACGCGATGCGAATCCGAAAACAAACAAATTTCTTAATTATACAATTCGCACGCGACCTAAAAACACGCGCGATGCAAATTGATCGGGGAAAAAAAAAACAAAAAAACAAAAAACAAAAGTCGGACAAACTCCGGAAAAACTTGTTGGAAACGCGAATTCCCCTAATTGGATTTATCGCCCGTCACACTAATCTCGTTCTGATGAAAAGATACGAGAGAGCGGAAATCGCGGAGGTAAGTGTTTGTCATGTAGGAGTGAAATATTGTCCGCGAAACGGCCTTTAGTCCGACAATAATCGTCGGCGCGGAAAAGAACGTATGGTTCGTTCGACGTTGATTTATCGTCGACAAAGCGCATTAAGAAAAAAAAAAAAAAAAAAAAAAAAACGGGCACGTTTTTCCGCCCTAATCCGCGGTCCAAATCCCGCGGTCTCTTCTGCATTACACGAATTTTGACATAATGCACACACACACACACACACGCATATGATCGCGCGAACGCTATATCCGCAATGCGAATGCAGAATCGCGAAACGATAAACACGCGCGCGACAGTTAAACACGCGAACATGATAACATTTACATAACCCCGTTTCTTCGCGATGTCTTATCCTTGATGCCGACGACGATGCATTCTCTTGTAACACATGTCGCGGTCGTCATATCTCATTTCACGAACTCGTCAACACATCGTCGAGCATCACATGTGTGACTTTTCTTTTTATTCTCAACATGTTGAATGTGAATATTTTTTTACCGCGCAATTAGCGTTCAACGCGCAACTGTTTTTTTTTTCTGTTTTACAAACAACGAAATAATATAGCAAGATTTTTGTGTATCAACATACTTGTTCCAGATAGTTTTAATTTAATAAATATTAATTTTTTCTTTTTTTTTTCTAAGAGAAAAACACCCGCGACACGATTGCCGCGAGGCAATCGTATTTCGCTCTCGGCGGGTTTTCGCTCTTTCCCTCTCCACATTTTGATTCCGCACCCTCGAATCAAATTCGCGTAAATATGCAACTGGAACGGCAACGGCGACGGCGGCGGCTGACAACATTCAACTACCACCCCTCTGCCTGCCACACGCTTATTGGCCGCCATTCGAATTTCCTCGGATGCCGCGACTCGTTTCCTTTTATTTGCATACACATCGCAGCAATTTCTCACGTTTTTGCTCGGCGTCGCCGTTACGCATCTCCGCGAGATATTCGCGCGCCACGTTTCCGTTTCGCCAATCGGAAATTGTCTCGTCGAAAAGCTCTCTACGTCTCTCGCAGTCACACGTGTCGATAATTTTATCGAACGTGCGAGACGAAGAGTTTTCGGAATTGTGAGATCCTCTTTGGCACTTGAAACCACGGCGAACTGTCAACGTCGTCACGTTCCTCTAATTGTGCTTTGAACCGAATTAGACGCTTCATGTCCGTAATCAACGCGATTTCTACCGCCATTTAGAAGATATTTTAGAACAGAGCGCTTAAAATTCTAACGTGGTGATCTTTGGAAATTGTTTCACAAAAAAAAAACAATTATCGGGATATAAAAAATTACCGTTGCAAAACACGCGATGCAAGAGAAGAGACGGGATAAATATAAATTCAGTTGATCAATTGTAATTTCAAGGCAATTTCCAAAACGCTGTTAGGACTTTGTTTGGGACATTTTGCGAGTGGACGGAGGGCGCGATGGCGCGTATAATTTCCCATAGAGATTAACATGCAAAACTACACCCACTAAGCACCCGCGTCGCGTCGTCTAGATAAGCAGATACATACATTAAAATGCTAATTATTTCGGGAATGTGTCGGGGTGTACGGTGATAAAAGTAACTAACCCAACCCCGCGCTACTCTCTCCCGGTCGACCCTCATTAGAACATGACCCGTGACATCCCGTTCCCTTCGCTCGTCCCCTTAGTCTGCAGGCTACTTCCGTTTCGGTCACTTGGAATTTCAAAGTGCGCTCGAAGATGAGCCTACAAAGACACGCGCGGTTCGTCCTCTCGAAAATTATTCACAATATAAATTTACATTTAGAAACAATCGGTCGTACGTAATAAAGATTTCGGACTCTCTCTTTTATTTTGTCTGTTAGATATTTTCATCACTTGTTATTTCGAATCGTGTTCTATCCGAAGTGTGAACTCGAAAATTGCAAAAATGTGTGTAATTTAACGTGCGCGGCTAAAAGTTAATAAACACAACACGCGGGTCCTTTTTAATTATATGTGTTGCTTATTATCCGACGAGGCGGTTTGTTTTGCGCTGATTATTAGCGAATCTCGTATTTCAATTTAATAATTATCGTTCGGTAAATAGCGAAGCACGTGCGCATTCACATCCGTCGCCGCCGCGGTGCCTCGCTAAGTTACGATATCGCTCATTCATCAGCGACTGCGTCCAATCTGTACGCTAGTAGAAAGTACACTGTAATAATTCGCAAGAGCAGAGTGACCCTTTTAATGATGTGAACACGAGTTTTCAATAATCCGCACAATACACCGTGAAGCTCTCTCTCAATTTTTAATTTTTAATTTATTTTCTATCTTTTATTATTTTCTTTTTAATTGTTTTTATTTTTCACAATTGTTTTGTTCTTCTTTGTTAATTCCTTTCCACTCATTCTCCACATTCTCTTTTTTTGTTTATTACTTTTGTCATTTTGATCATTGTTCTTTCTTTTTTCGTTTATGTTGCGCTCTCGCAGAGAACCTAATAAATAAAGCAATATCGTATTATATCATTTTTCTCTCTCTCTCTCTCTCTCTCTCTTTCTCTTTTTCTTTTTCTCTCGACGAAAGGTACGAAACAAAGTTACGTTTACAATCGCGATCAATCCCCGAAATTTCCATACACGTTCGACGAAACTGCATTAACTGCATTGCGAAATAAGATCTGAATTCTCTCGTGCTTTCCTACTGATTGATTAAATTCTCTCGACTAGACGCAAAAAAAAATTATTTTAGCTCGAGATAACACGCGGATGTGGCTGACGACGAGTTTACTGGTCCTCTCGAAGCTGTCGGTGCTCTTCTTTGCCAAATGGAACAGAAAGTGGATCCTCGCTGTGTACGCAGATTAACGAACCGTGCCCGGCTTCCTTCCGCCTCGTGGGATGCCTTAAGAACCTGTTTGCGTGTACGCGGACCGATAGCTTCTTACGGGGCAATGGCGGCGACGAAACTTGAGTCTGGGAAAGAGAGAGAGAGAGAGAGAGAGAGCTCGAGTAGCGCATTAATTCAAGCCAAACATAATTACCCATGTAAACGTTCGAGGAACCGTAAAACCGTAACCATCATCATAAATACGTCTACCAGCTGTAAATACATCGCGTATTTCACTCCCTCTTTCTATATACACGCGGGAAAATAGTTTTGCTATTGTATGGCCATCAAGAAAGAATTTGTTGAGTCTAGTAAATTTTTTATTTCATTAAACAAAACATTTTTTTGTCAAAGAGAAAAATTCAATAAGCTTTCAACAAATTTTTCTTGCTAATAAAATAACTAATCTTCTTGCTGTCCTTTGCTAGCAAATCCTTTTTTTTTTCTTTTTGTATATGAAATAATTATGTCGTCGTGTTAAATCTTTTTTTTTTTTTTCAAAAATTCGAACAATACACAAGTGTCTTTGAAAAATCGCAGATTTTACGATTTATTAACTGCAGTACCGCCGCCGTAAGCAATTTCGCGGTAATGAAACGAAACGCGAAAACTTAGCGTAACAAACTTGTCTCGTTATTTCGCGTTCGGCGGACATTCGGGTTTTGCTATCGACCGGTCGCGACAATGAGAGGCGAGAAACGGAACGCGCGCGGCGACAGCACGGCTGGCAATTATCGCTCCGAGTGCAAACTCATTAGTGCGCTTGAAAGGTGGCCGTTACGCCTTCGCGGAAGCACAGCGCGAGCGGCAAGAAGAAACAGAAACATATTTGCCGCGATAACGATGCTGCTTGCAAATCTCTTCTCGCGGACGAGGGAGAGAGGGAGGGAGGGAGAAAAAGAGAGAGAGAGGAAAAGGCGGCGGACGCGGGCGGGTGGGCGCGTTATTAATGCCAGAAATAAAAATGTACGGATTTCTTTTGTTGCCGCGCGGCGTAACGTCGCGCGACGCATCGAGCAAATTAATTAAACTCGCCGCGATGACAACCAATTAATTCGCCAAGCAAGATGCGCACACCGGTGCTATCATCTCGCAGGTTTATTTTTCGCTAATTAATGCGAATTGTTACATATGTTTATTCCGCGTGATCGATCCCGCTGTGGACAATGATCCTCGCAAATGCGTTTGTCCGCCGCATCGATCGACGTTGCAATTAAATGCACGTGTAGCTTTGAATTGAAATCGAACCTCGATGCTTTCGCGATGTGCTAAAAAAATTCCTGAAGAGGTTTCTTTGAGTTTGTGTCAATTTTTTTTTTTTTTTTTTTTTTTATCGACAGAGTTTAAATACTATCAGGCTGCTCTTGAATAAAGTCAATTGAGATGTTCGCGAAAAAACGTCGGTATAAAAATGACACACGGCTCAAAGCCGAAAAACCATCTTCAGGAGCTTTATTTTATTTTCCGACCATATTTGCGCGGATCGATATCTATAAGACGAAATGCGTCGTGGTAAAGCTCACGAAGCTATTCTCGTGAGTGTGCACGATTTAAAAACGGAACAGAAAAGAATAAACTAAAAAGATACGATCCCGTACGAGCCGGTTCAACGCGGTTGCTCTCGCAAATATTTACACGCCGGCGACAACGACGCGAGCAAAAATTGTACCGAGACAACTCCCGTACGCTAATTCGCGAGACCGCAATACAGAAGACGACGTCACAAAATCAGGTGACGAAAGAGGGTGGCACCTTTCGAACGTGTCAACAGAATTCTCTTCGTTACTCCGTCACGAAGAGAATATTATTTGCGCGAGACGCAAATGCGTGCGCTCGCAATTATTGTCAACACGCGTTTGTCAACAACCGCGGTGGATGGCATATCATGTTAACGCGCTCGTAAAAAAAAGAGAGAGAGAGAGAGAGACTAATTCCTTGGAGCTGCAAAAGCGCGCGAAGAGTCTGACACGATTTACTCGATGAGCGGGACGTTCGCGGGAATATTTGGCGTTCGCGAAAATCGACGACGACGCGCAAGCGTGAAAGATAATCCTAATCACTGCCGACATCGTTCGCTAAACTACAACTGTATCTCCCTCTCAAATCTATACCTTGTGCTATTTTTTTTTCTCTCTCTCTCTCTTTCTCTCATTCGTTCTTGCTCCTCTCTTTCTCGTTTCTTCGCGCGCGCGCGTTTCTATTACTCAGTAAATTGGTTCTGGAGAGAGGCGTGTGACCTTCCCCTCGCCCTCGCTGAAAAGCTCATGGTGAATAAGAAACGGAAATGCGACGGTAAGCGAAGGAAGAGGAAAGAGAGAGATGAACCGAGAAGGCGGTTGTCGTTTTCTTTACTTTTCGCACGAATTCAATCTCCAGTGGTTTTTGCTTAATTGCGTATGCGACCGCGCTGGCTGAAAGAAAACCGTAAGACGGCATTCAATTCCGCGTCTCTTGTGTTACTCCGTTTAATCGAGAATTCCACGCGCCACGTGGACTGATTTCCGATGCGCGCGAAATTTTATTTGCAAAAGAAAAACAATAAAACAATTGCAACGACAACAACAGATGCGTAACACGAACAACACTTCGGACCTATATTTTTATTTCGAACAATCTTAACACAAATATTCCAAACACGGAGGTGTCGGGAGGATAAATGTGCTCGCCTTGACACACTGCTGTCCTGATTTGCAACACAGTCATGCACAGCCTCAGCCATCGTCAGCTGATGAAAAATTGAGGCTAGTCGTTTAAAGCGAGTTAATTATCACGTTGTTACGTATGCGACGATAAAAGAAAAGCATTTACGAAATATATAAACTTTATGTACACACGTGCATACAATTGCGAAAAATGAATTGCCGTGTTTAAACAATGGGAAAGAGCCGATACGAGGCCAATATGTAACACAAGATGTTGATGTATAAAAATATAGGTTTATTTTGAAAAAAAAAAAAAAAATTTACATTTTATGGTGTGTAGAAATGTAGCTTTTATTTTTAAAAACTACATCGTATCAACTACTAGTTTCAAATAACTACATTATACATGTATAAAAATGTTTAGTTTTATTTAAAAAAAAAACTAAACATTTTTACACAACAACATCCTCTACGTATTGGCTCTTTTCTTGAAATTCTCACGAGTGTGTTTCACTTATTGTCATATTTACATGCCATTTGCAGTTTTTATTATCGGTGAGAGACCGATACTCTTAACGATCCATAAAACAAATCGAAGGTCGAGCTAACCAGTTTTACGTTGTTTCGAGAGACCTTGGTTTGTTTCCTGAAATTGTATATTTCCGCGTTTTCATTTTTTTTTTCCAAATTTTACGAATCGTATCACAAAGAAAAACTCTCGAGGCGAAAGAGAAAAAAAAAACTAAAGTGATAAACGCAATTTTCACATTTCTCATGTTTACTTGTACAGGAAATCTATTAGCGATGTGTCGATATTTGATTTCGAAAATAAAAACTCCTCCAAACATCTGCTCTAAAATGATTTTCCGATACCTAGCGTTCGAGTAACTTCGCAATTCCAGCGAGAAATACGAAGAAACGGTTATACGACGACAATTGTTCGGCAATGCTGACAATAAAGTGACGAGTGTAGTAACTCGAGTAAAAGTGCTGATTTTGCGAAAGTCTCTCTTGCGCCAAAACTATCGGACCGCCCGATCTTTGTCGCAATGTCTCGACTACCTACTGCGAAATCCCACCCGCGGTCTCTTCTCGTCTCTACGAAACGTTACTCTTACGTACCTACCACCCGTTCATTTGCATTCTGCCGCAAAATTCAATCTTTCCGAAATTCATGCAAGCGCCGCGCAATAAGATAGCAATCTCTCTGACGCAATCTGTGATGATAAACTCCTCGATAAACCTTGGCGCGGTCGAAAAAATGTTGGTAAAAATCTTGCACAATCGCGTGCGCGCGCGAGACCGTGTGCGCGCAATACGACACGCCACATCGACGGCCACTTGCTATTCATTTGGCGGAATAAAACGTTGTTGTATTACACGAGTATTGTTTTGAGCCCGCATGCGGGACTCTTAAGCCGGTGCATGTGTACACACACGCTGTGTTTTAAACGTACACGGACTCGGTGCCACTCCGTTCTAGCCAAAAATGTGTGTACACAAAAGGGATGTGTTTCAAAACAACGCGCGATGTTCAGAAAGTAGGCTAACTGCTATCGCACACAGATACATAATCCAACTTTTACGTTCTTTTTTTTTTTTTTTTTTACAATATCGATAAAAATATCGAAATAATTAACATCGCGTGAAAAATAATCACACAAGGACCATTTGTGTGTTAATATGACGGAGTAAAAAAACTATATTAGATGTATAGACGAAGATAAGACAATTCGCTTTCTCCCGCTATAAATAAAAAAAATAAAAAAAAAAAATAAAAAAAAAAAGAGAGACTGGCTGTCCTCGCGCGTTTCGCATTCTCTTCTCTTAAGAAACAAATAACAAGAGAAAACAAGCTCATAAACAAGTACGCACATGTTCTTTCATTCCGCGTGCTCGATCGATCCAATTCCACACACATACACACGCACACAGGCCAGTATTCATAGCCCGATTTTATATTTAAGTTTATCTTAAGATGCTCTGTACGAGCGATTTTATCGGCTAAAGAGCATCTCGAGATAAACTTAAAACGACCTTAAATATAAAAATCCGACTATGAATATTATCCGTCCGTAATGTGCGAAATAATAACGCGTGTTATTTAACGTGAATTTCATATTCGAAATGAATTATTAACCGTAAACGGCGCGATGTGCGCAGCGCGTTTGATGTACGACTTTACGCGGCTTGTGACGCGCATCACCATAAGCAGAAACATTGTCGGAAATCGCGAAGAACAGTTGGGATTTGATGACCGGCCAAGCGGCGCTGCCGCAATCCGTGTATATGTGTGTGCTCACGCTAATTGCGTAACGGTTGGCACCATCGGTGCTCCGGTATACGGACGGTACACATCGAGCACGTGCTCACCTGCGACGGCGACGGGAGGTTCGAGAGAGGCGCGCTGTTGAAATTTTCCACGTACGCAACGCGCAACGCGCTACCGGGCTGTCGCGTTGCTTGAGTTTTATATCTCGAGACACGTGCTGCCGCAATAACGGAGAGACTAACTTTTCCGCGATGATTAATGGTACCGTTGGATTTTTGCGAGCGGCGATACCGCTCGATCGTCCGATTGCAATTAACGCGAATATCGTGCGAATCTTGAAGAAGAGCGCGTTAAATCGCCGGCCGGATCGTCTCTCGTTTACTCTCGACAAGAGAGTAGCGGATCATCGGAAATGTATGTCCACTCAGGGGGAAGGAGGGAGAGAAGGCGACGCACCTACGTCTCTGAGTTTCTGAATGCGCTTTGGCAACGGTCTCCGAAAGCTCTTGCAATCCTTCCTAACCCGATCGCAAACACGAGGCGTCCCGACACGCGGTTGGCAAAGCCAATAGCGATCCAGCGCGCGGCGCCCTTGCCTTTTCGGCGGATCCGAAAATATCCGCGGAAATATTCGCGTCGATATAGACTGCCGATTCGAGAACGGATTGCCGATAAGCAAAATCTTCTGGCAAGATAGATGACGTGGGAAGCGAAATCTTAAATTGAACTTAGCAAATTACTTACTTGTGCAAGTTTTTCAAGTAATTCGATTTTCATTGCGCTCGTCTTGTGCCTGCGTTATCGACATGTGAAAACGACTTGACACAAGCCGTGCCGCAGGTGTCGCAAGTCTTTATGCTGAAATACGCCGCGCTCCGTGTAAACGGGTGCCAACTACATCCCATTAAAGCACCTGCAATTACCGAACGCGCGCCAGGCTCTTCCCGCGCAATCCCGATCCACGGCGGCGTTATAGTAATTATTACGGAGTGTGTGCACATTCCCGGGCGGCTTGGTGATGCACGCACGTTTCGGGCATGCAAAATTGCCGAGTCTGCGGGCCGCAGTGCGGTCACCCCGTGCCGACGTACATTTTCATTACCGTTTAATTGAATTAATTTTCTGAGCGCGCGTCCGGCGCCCGCTTGCGCTCGCGGCCTGTCTTTTCCCTCTTGGCGCGCTACCAACCTTTCGGAAATAAATACAATGACCTGCGCGGTAAACATCTCACGCGGAAATGAGATCAGTAACATGCATATAACGCGTACCTCTCGTATATGTAAATTACATGTATTACCCTCGTACGTACGTACTTGGGCGCTAAGTAACAATGAACAGAATGAACAGAAAAAAAAGATTTGATAGAATAGCAAGAAGATTAATTACTATATGGCTAGCGAAAAACATTTGCTAAGCTTATTGATTTTTTTGTTTTGCCAACAAAACGTTTTGTTGATAAACCAAAAAATTCAGTAAGCTCAGCAAATTTTTTCTTGCTAGCCTATGTAATAGCTTTTGTCCCGGGTGTAAGTGAAGTTTGGAAAACAATGCTTATTATTTATTTGCATGAGAGATAAAAAATAGTATCAAATTAACGAAGATTTATTCGGTTAATGAAAAGATGAATTATTCAATATATTTTTCAATGTTTGAGGATCCACGGGCTTTTTTCCCCCCTTATTCGATCAAGCTGAACTTTTTCACAGATTAGTTTTTTTAGCAATTGAAACCCAAGAGATTGCCGCAAAAAAAAAAATTCAAAAATCGAGTCGAAAATAAGAACCACCCTAGTGATACAAACCAAGTATTTTGAATGAATTTCCGAGAGTTGAATTCATTTCAAATTATTATGTGTATTAATTGTACACGTTTAAATAAAAAAATATATTTTTTTCGCACGAACGTCTAGTCCATTGGCTCACACTGTGATCAAATAAATCTTCGCTAGAAAAAATAAAATTTCCAATAAAATTTAGAGAGTGTAAAAATACGGCGCACAATAAATATACTACACGTTGTCTTTTCTCCCTCGCTGCAAAACGTGACTGTCAAATCAAATGACGTTATTACGTTATATCGCGCATCACGGTGATAAAGGTCGGAATCATGCGATTTACTGCTTCGCGGTAAATAAAACGCATATCACCGCAAGACCGTGAAACTGTGTCAGCCGATAAGGATTAGGTTAGCCACTTAGCTATTAAGATGTCTGCACACAAACGGACGTTTCCGGTGTTTTGCGAGTCGTCAGCGGCATACAGTCGTTAGCGACATTTGTGTAAAGTCTCTAAATATTCCGCAAGAGTACACGTACAATAATATAATTTTACTAATTATCTGTTTGCGCGCGCCGATTTCGGTCGAAGAAACTCCGCTTCCATTTATTCTGGTCTAAATAAAATGTTAAGTGCGCAAACAATGGTCGCTCTTATTTCCGGTCGAAAGTTGGAGTTACGCTAAGTTAACTGGCAGAACATTATTGGAAATCTTTTCCCGAGATAACGCACGTACCGCTCGTGCATTAGATTAGATAGAATACAATATGTATTCTTGGAATCAAAATGTAGAATATTAAACGGAGAGAAACGTGGTCGAACGGTTTTTCCCATTTATTATCGATCGCGATAATATTGCTGTTAGAAAACATATCGTTTGAAGAAACGTTCAAAGAAGAAAAAAATAATATATATTTCAACGAAGATATTCCGAGCTTCTGTTTATTTAGAGAGAACAAGGTTCTGTTGTACCACGTACTTATATTCTTCATTAATGCAATTAAAATATTTTATGCAATTAAAATATTACACGAAGTGTTTCAATTTGAGAAATATGCAATATAAGATATTTTTAAGACACATAACGTGACTATAAAAGTTATTTTTCCTTGGTATATATATTACTTGGTAGAAGCAAAATATATTTTTTTTTGCTCGACAAACGTTCCCAACTTCAACAACAAGTTTGAAACACACTGCCGAAGTACTGGGGAAAAACTTATAAATAAAAAAAGTCTTTCTGACACATATGTTTTCATTTGATGCTTGGCAAAGTTATGTCTCTCTTTTTCTCTCTGAAGCGTTTCTCTCTGCCACGTTATACACACACACACACACACACACACACACACACACACACACACATTTTCGTCAGAAAATTTACAGAACGCGCGCGAAACATAATTTCGAATAAAACGATGTTATTTCGACGATTAATCAACTACGATTCAAATGTCGAAGTAATAAACAGAGTCAGGTACAAATCTGATTCTGACGTATTGCCGTGGAAATAGTACAAATGTATGAAATTCTGAAAATATACCGCAACACGGTAGTCGAACACACTGCAAAGATATTTAAACCGGTTAAAGGCTTGTCACAGTTAACGCGCGCCGCGCGAATAAAATTCATTAATCAAACGAATTATGTATATTTTCAAAACACAACGCCGGAACTCTCTTTTCTCTAGATTTATTCATGAAAATTTATTACGGAGAGATTTATATAATCAAATGCACTAATTTCGATCTCGTGTAATAATCTGATGTGTTTTGATTTTCGTGTCAGTTTCTCATAAGAAAAATGTAAATGTGTGGAACATAAATTCCAACACGCAAACACGATAATCCACGTTTCTCTCCGAAAGAAGCGTGCGTTCGTGTCCGTTTGTATAGCGCGCGTGGCGAAAACACCCTTTGACATTTCGAGACTCGGTCTCTTTTTCTCTCTCTTTCTTCCTCTCTTTCTCTCTCGTTGCCCGGATCTCGGCCCAGAACGGAGCGCGTCGACGTCCTGGGACATTTCCCGGATTTTTCAATCGATATTGCGACGAGTCCCGTGACGTCACGGGAGTTAGCCGTGACGCCTACGTACGAGACCGGCGCAGGCGCGTTTCCCGCGCAACGCCACTGGGTTAATGGGTTAGGTTATCGATCAGCAAGACGTCCGACAACATGTAGACCTGACTACTTTACCCTCTCGCTATTCAATCTGACCCACCCGAGGATACGAGGGTTGCCTCCCTACCAGTTTCGTCCTTTTGTCGCCCTTGCGTTTCTCCATCGCTCCACCGTCCTTCTCCACCACCTTCGAATCCCTACCATTTGTCTTCATCCCCCACTTGCATCTTCAAATCCTCCTCCCACTTCAGTCTCAGCGTCGCTACTCGATCACTGACACTTTCAGAATTTCCATGTACTCTTCCGCGCTTTTCCGAACGGAAACGCGTGTATCGATTTATTAACCCCGCCTTTTATGAGACAAATTACTCTTCTCCGCCGGAAAATCGCCGTCTTGCTAATTTTACGGCTTTTTTTCTGGCGAGCGTAATGAGAAAACGTAAATAGTTTCAAGACACTTCGCAGAAATTATCTCGAGAAACATCGCGTCTCGAAATAATTTCCTCAATTGAATTGCTCATTGTTTCGCAGAAATTTCGTCGTTTCTAACCGAATTATGTGGAAGCGACGACCTTGTTTTTAAGAAACAATCTCCGGCTAAACCTGTTGATCCTTTTTGTCTCGACAACTTTTCTTACATGAAGCATCTTTCGAAAAACGTAGCGTCGCAATTTGTTTCTTTCAATTGCAATTTTGTCTCGTCGGTTTTTGAACATCAAAGAAAACAATTCGCTCAAGACGCTCAGATGTATTTTAACAGAAAAATTCGTACATGATATGCGCGTGCAATGTAATACAATGTAATACACTTTTCATATCACGCTTTCATAACAGATAATCATACGAGAGTTCAAGAGAAGAACGTGAGAAGCAGAAAATTGTAAATCACCATGTCTCGTATGTCCTCCTATCAGAGCGCGAGTTTCTGTTTATTACACTTTTATGATTTCCCCGGAGTGTTACACACGGCTGGTATTGATATTCTCAAAAGAAGGTGAAGAATCTCTCTCACGACCGCGTGATTTTTCCAAAAGAAAATCCAAGAGTTATGTAAATTAATGTTCGACGTGAAAAAAAAAGACAGACAGAGAGAGAGAGAGAGAGAAATGCCAATCGTTAGTCTCAAAGATCAGCTACACGTCCAAAAATACATCTCGAAAAACAATCGCGATAATGTCGTCGCGTGTCGTCAATAATGTAAATGTACGGCTATAATTTACATCGCTTTTTATTCTGATACGCAAATGCATTCAAATTGAAGAATGAACTGTGGCCGGCCGAATAATTACATTTATAATTATAATATTTCTGGGAAAACTGTAAAAGTAACATCTGCAGCGAATAACATTTAATATTTGAACATTGTGCAAGTTCTATTGTCGCAGTATAATTTTAAAAAGATAAAAGAAAGAATATTGAAAGAATATTATTTGTTAGAAGAATACTTGCACATTACACTATGAAGTATTGAGTTTAGTTAACAAGAATGTAAACTTGTAACGTCAAATCAAATAATACAATATATTATTTGATTGTCATTCGAATTTTTATTTCCAACACTTGTGACGTGTTGCTTTCGATAAATATATCCGCGAGTAATGTCAAAAAAGGTTATATTCTTGACAACGACTTTTTCAATTAAAAAAAAAAAAAATTACACAAGCACGACAAATTTAGATATCTATCACGATTATTTCTGGTCTAATTTACGTTTGTTTTGAAACCATCAACATCGAATTGTCGACGATAGTTTTGCCCCGTCTGCGCTGCGACAAAATCGCGCGGAAAGGAAGGTATAAATTCTATTTTTTAAGTAAACTGTGTGGGATCGTAAGCTACGCGAATGCCAGCAAAAATATTACCGTGTCCTGCGGGATGTTTTTCGCAAACGGAAACACCGTGGAGAGAAAGAAGTGAACGAGGAACGGAAAACAGGGCGGAGTCTCCCGGTCGATATCAACACGCGGGTCTCTCTCTCTCTCTCTCTCTCTCTTTCTCTCTCTCCTCTCCGCTCCTACGGGAACACCGAGGCACGAAAATTATGTCGTCGTCTGTCGTTTATGAAAAGCGGGCGCGTCGCAAAGCACCCGATTTTGCACGCATCGTAACCTGTCGTTGAGATGTGCCGCTCTCTGCTACCAGCAGAGTGTTTATCTTGCTTTAAACTTCGCACGCGCTCCTTGTGTGAGATAATATCAATCTTCAACAAACTTCACAAAAGACGTCGTAATATTACGAACAAGATAAACGAATTCCGCAAAACGAGTTTTGAACACGAGTTTTCGATGCACACACGAAAACGCTTGTAAAACACGCGCTCCGTTTGCTCACCTTGCAATATATAAAGTATGTTTTTACTGTATTAATCTAATAACGTTTGCACTAAAATGCAAAACAAATACATACGGAGAGAATAAAAATACTGTAAAAAAAAAAAAAAAAAAATCTAGAAAACACACGCACAAAAGACGTTTTTGTTTGATTTTAAATTTAAACGAACAACGACGGTTACTCCCACCTTGCGGTTATCCGGAAGAATAGCCTGCGATGGAATTTACCGCAAGCTTAAATCGCGTTACGACAACTTGAATTAGCGGTACCTGCATTAGCGGCACGAGATTATTTTCCCCCCGGTTCCACTCGGCTATCCACTCGCCGCAACGGAGAATCGCTGTTACATTAGCTACATTATAAAAGCGTAGAAAAAAAAAAAAAAAAAAAAAAAAAAAAAAAAAAAAAAATTGCATTCCGACCCTCGTAAACCCCGTAAAACCGTGCATAAAAGGAGCATAAATGAATACTTAACGCGAGGCGTGCGGGACGTTCTTTATTTAGGTTGAGATTTAAAGTAGATTTGCAGCACGTGTCGAGATTCGGAAAATTATCGCCGGTCCTTTTTTCCTGATACTTTTCCTCCCTTTATTAATAATATTCTCTGTATTATGAATAATATTCTCTATTATTAATATCATCTGTTATTAATAATATTCTCTATTATTAAGTAATTGAATGACATTCGCGCGTAATAATATTCTCTGATTTCTTTATCTCTACGGTGTATGTAAATCCACATTTCATTTATTGACGTTTCTCTCTAACCTGTTCCGCGTAAGCGCGAATATTTCGTTATATCTTGAATGATACGTTTTTCGAAAAATATGAGCTTACTTGGAGAGTAAAGTCATAAACCGCGCGCGTGCGAGGAGGAATTCTTGGCAAGGATTGGAAAAAAAAACAAAAAAACAAAAACGCGTCATGTATGATTTATCGTTGTTATACACCGATCTCGCCTCAAGTTGCTGGGTTTCCTCCTCCTCCTCCTCTCCTCTGCTTCTCTCGATCATATATAATTTTTTTTTCCCTCTGCATCCTCTACTACAACTTTTATTACCCACTTTCGAAGTCACCTCGCGACCTTTCAGACCCTCTGTCTACCTCTCCGCATAGTCGGATCGAAGTCGAGAGGACATTTTTGTGTTCGGCGAGAAGAAAAGAGAGAGTCGCCGGGGGGCATTTGAAAGTTGGAGCGTGGTCTCTCCTCCTCTTTTCTTCGTACCGAATACTATCTCGCGGGAGATAAAGCGGATGACGAATGTGTGAGCCACGCCGCGAGGAACCTTCCAAGTTTCGTGATTATAATTAAGTCGGTTGTGTATGTAAGTGTGGAAAAAAAAAGCGTATGCGCGCGCGTTATCTTTGCGCGCGTTTATCAAGCAGCTACGATCCGCGCATACATACATTTCGTATACGTACAATTTTATTCCGCTTAAGCCTCCCTCTCTGAAAATACGCGCGCTTTGCGAGCGAGCACATTTTACGGTATCTATGTATAAATATATAGCGGAGAATATTTAGGAAAAACTTATTATTATTATTTTTTTTTAAGTATTAAACCGCGTGTAACTCAATGCCTAAAAAGCACCAGAGTGCGTACATTAACATAATGTATGGAAGTTCATTACGTTTCGGCCGTAACATGTCTCTGTGAATCTCTAAATAAAAATCCGCATTAATCGACTCGAAAGAGGTAAACTGCGGACACGACATGCACGAGATTGCACGAAAAAAAAAAAAAAAAAAAAAACGCGCGTATCGCGCACGAACACGCTTGCCGCATGCGAACAAATCTCCCACGGGACGCAAGAAAAATGGAACAAAGAGAGAGAGAGAGAGAGAGAGGGAAAGAGAGAAAGGAGTCGTCCGTTGTCGACACCGTTGCAAAACTGGCAACGACTCCCCTCCCTATTTTCATGAACAAGTCCCCGGAGTGATTTCGTATGGCGCACGTGGATCGTCATGCACGGTGTAACTTCATCCATGGCTTTAGAAAGACACACGAAGGGCTTCCGCGACGCAAAACGATTGTATCGAATTGAATTCACGAACTGCGTTCTCTCTGTCCTCCTCGGTAAATCCGGTCTCGGAGAGACGGGGAATAGGCGACACCTCCCTAGGGAAACCAACCATTTTTGTTCTCCGTCTTTCTTTCTTTCTTTCTTTCTTTCTTGATAGCACCTTAGTTTCCGACAGGACGAAGGACTTGACGATCTGTCACGCGAGGAAACATCCATTCCAAGTTCTTTAAAAAAAACAAGTCGACGCGACAGCCGACGATTTATAACTTTCTCGTAACAATGACATGATTTATTGGTTGGTAAAAAACAAACCGAGAGAAATTATCTATAAGAATAAATTTGTGCGAGATACGTTGTTAAAAAATCGATTTTGCGAGAAGTGTTCTTAACCGGCATTACATATCGTGGCTCTAGAATGCGCTTGTTTTCTTGAAACGGAGCACGATCTGAAAATAGAGCATCTCTCCGTCTCTCTCTCTCTCTCTTTCTGTCTACCTCTTTCTCTCACATTGGTATCTTAAGCACACATGAAGATACCGACGTACGAACGATAACCTGCACGAGTCTCTTCTAAAGTACACGTCTGATATTGCATCATTATCTTCCGAATCTTATTTCATATTTTCTATTTCACGAGAATTTCACGTTTTCATGTGCGAACGTTTTCTTACATAACGACGAACATAACTTTGCAACGATTTTTCTTTACACGCGCTTCTTGTTCGAAAAAAAAAACAAAACTCGCGCAGATAGTTTTAAGCGCGTTGCGCTAATGTAAAAAAAAAAAAAGCTCGGATAATGTTCCGCATTGTAAATTAATTTTAAATTGAACCACTTTCTCGCGTCGCGTTAAATAAAAGATCCTTGAGGAGAAGAATATGGATCTCGATACATTGATAAAACGAAAACGAACACCGAGCAAAACAGCTCTATTCTCTCTCTCTTTTCCGGACGACGTTTTCACTGACTCCCGGTATTTGCAAGGACGCTGAATCAAAACCTATGTAATGAAAAAAAGGCTTTTTGTCGTTGAAAAAGTAAAGCGAAAAGAACAATGGGCACTCGAGTTTCAACGAAGTGCGCGGCGTTTAGCCCAGTGCTCGTTCTGAAGTGCTATTATTATTCTCTTTGACACGTGAACTCTCTTTCTCTCTCTCTCTCTCTTTCTCTCTCCTTTCTTTCACCGTTGGCAGACTCGACGGAAATGGTGTTATAGTTATTTCCATTTTATTCCGACAAAACTGGATTATATACGAGAAACTGTGTTGCATCGGTGGAACTTGACACAGGGATTTGACGGTAATTTCTTCCTGACAATGATGATCCCTTTTTTCGAAGGCAAACGGTAAATCATTTTCGAGATAAGTGAGAGATCACACAGTTTCAACAGTTGCAACGCAAGTAGCGAAGCTACATGCAATATTGGGTGTAGATTCTTTCTTTGCTATATAAGAATTGTGTCTAAATTAAAAGTTCAAACGGAAGACTAGTGGAAGCCCTACATAAAGCTCGTAAAAGGTCGATCCGATATTGGCCGGCTTGTCGACGCAGACGGCACGCGCCGGCCATCTGTCTCCGTAAGTTGTTCTCAGCGACTCGGCAAACTACGAGAGAGAGAGACACGAAAAAGAAAAACGAAAGACTCTTCGATATCGGATCGATAGCTTCGCTCGGCCGATCATATAAATTCAGTCTCTCGTAGAGTCGACGGAAAAAGAAAGAGAAAAAGAGAGAGAGAGGTAGTTACCGCTCGTCAGGATTTACCGTCGACATCGTCATGGCGACAGCAGATTGGGATGTGTTTCGAATCGTGTTCGGAATCTCAACGCTTCATCTGTGCGATGAAATTCATGAGCGATCAGATACGCGGGGGCGATGCAGTTAGTTTCTATTCCGGAATCGTCGTCACTTGTGCGCTCGGTTCTTCGAATTTCATAACTTCGTCGTGCGGAACGAGTCTGTCATTCGCACGTGCGATATTTTTATTTATCTATAACTTCTTTATCAAGAATATGCGACACGTACATCTCATGTGCGTAAAACAAAAATGTATAAACGTATTATATACACGTGTGATGTGCGTATTCATCCGCAACTAGGACAATTGCTAATTTTTCAGGTAACGAATAAGTTACTTGCTATTGTGGTTTTTTACACAAATCGCGTGTTCACAGATGGTTAAAAAAGCAACGCTTAGAAAACGAAATTCGAAACCGATTTGGTTTTCATGCCAAACAGTTTCTATCTACAATTCAATCTCACGTGGATTTAGTTTACTTTTGCAATTAATAATTCTCATTATTAATTCTCTTACATCGTAGATTAAAATATTATTTACACGTGTCGCTCTTCTTGATTTGTGTCTTTGACAGATCACGTAATGAGCTGTAGGAATAAAAAGTCACTAGTTTGCTGTATGCGACACGGTCCGGTTATACTAGGGTAGGCTCTTATATTTTCGACCTTTGAATTTTTTCGCGGCACCCCCGAGAATCCAATTGCTAAAACAATAATACTCTGAAAAAGTTCAGCTCGATCGGATAAAAGGAGCCCCTGGACTTTTAAAAATTAACAAAAGCATTTATAATGCATAAATAATTTGTTTAATGATTAAGGACCCACGGGATCTTTTTCCCCTCGTTACGACCAATAAAAAACCGAATATAGATTCTGCAAGAAGATACGTGCGTCTCACAAAGATCAAATGTTTTTGCGTGAGAGAAATGGCGGAAACCATCATTCTCTCTCGCGCGTTATTACGTCGCCTTTATTATAATGTTCCGTTCTGAGGGGAGGGGGTGAAACGAGTTAAGTGGCAAAAAATCCGACCCGAACATGGGAGGAGAGGTGATCGATGGACAGTTCGTTACGTTCCATTATGACGATTCAATGTAACCATGTTGGAACACGGGGACATGGTTACGATCTTGTAAAACTTTGCTCGAATCCGTGTGCGATTCTCTCTTCTGCTTTTTTTTCCCCTTCTCTTTAAAATTATTTATCGTCGTAAGTTGAAATTTTCTTTCACACGTTGAGATATTCATTCGAGTTCTTCTCATCTCGTCTACAGTTTTGTTTCGCGCCGAAATCTTTTCTCGGCGAGAAAAAAAAGAGATTTTTCTTGTACCGCGTGAATCTTTTCTTTTGTCATTTGCACGACAAGATTTGTGTTTAGAAGCGTGCAATGTCCGTGAGATGTTTGGTTTGGATTATTTACGATGATAAAAAATTTACGCGCGAAAAGTTCATCTCATATAGGAATTTCCGATATATTTTCTCGACGAGTTAAGCGCCTCGAAGGAGTCTGCTTCGATTTTTTATTCCGCGCGCATTTTCGATAAGAAACGAAAGAAATTAAATCTCTTCTCGCACTCGATTATATCCATTGTTAAATCCGCTCGCGGCGGGTTCGAGCGATTATTATACGCGCCACGTTTTTAACGGCGATCAGTACACAAGACCGGAATCACGAATTTTCGCGTTCGTAGAGAATTTACACTCCCGACGAAATGTATGAACTGGAATCTTACGTGGAAAGCTCTGGGAGTGTCTGGGAGAAGCGAATAAAAGGGAATAGGACAACGCGATAAGAGCCGGTGGTCTCGACCAAATCGGAATCCTCGACGTCGTCGTCTTCGCAATTTCCCACACACCAGTATAGACACAATCGGAGGATAGAAAAATTGACTCTCTGCTGCGGTTGAGAATGTCGGCGGGACGATAACTTACAAGAAAAAAAAAACGACGAGAAGACGAGAATCGACTCGTAAAAGCCACGTTCGATTTCGACGGAAATTGTTGCAGGAAAAAGAGGATTTATGAAGAAGATCAACAAATATATACAGCATGTATATGCTGGGTGTTTCGGTCTTTTCGTAAAATTTCCGGAAAGAAAATATTATAATGAACGTTGAAAATTAAAAATATTATCTAACAGGATTCTAAGTGTTTCTGTTCGTATCTCGTCTCGTGGATATTTTCATCAAATTGATAAAACGCGAAAGATCTTCAACGTAACAAGCTCATATTTGTCCTCATTTATCGTCAAGTTCCATAAATTAATACAAAGCAATTGCATCTGCGTGTGACAGTTCGCAAAAGAAAACGAATCCTATTATACCGCATCAGTCTTGTGCGCGTCTCGTCTGTCTCCACGAAAATATTATTACCGAGCTGTCAACCCCTTTACCGAGTGCCCGTGAAACACGTCAATTGCAACATTTTCCACAAGCGATCAGAGACCATAAATAAATCTCAAATATGATCAAAATCCCATTAAAATGCATTGTTGCGCTGTTGTTACTTTTAAGTAAAATTTACATCGTGTTATATATTGTGTAAAATATCTCTTTCATTATTAAAAAACAAAAAAAAAACCGCGTCGGATGTATATATTTTTCAATGGCAAAACACACTCTCGATATCTTTCTCGTTTTGAATGAATTTGTGCTGTTTCTTTCTCTCGTCGTCTCGGGAACTAATACAATCGGAAAGTTTTCGATTACCTGCTGACGTAAAAACTTTTCTGGTGAGCAGAACTCATTCCACAATCTCTCGTGGTTGCTTCGTATCGATGTGGCATTCTGCCCGCCGCAACTTTCTATTCTTCAATTTTGATATTATGTCGAGTAATATTCGTAAGCCTCAATTTTAATAATTGAATACACACAGATATATCTCTCTTTCAATCTCGTTATATTTACAAGAAAATTAATATTTTATTTCATTGCCTTTAGAAATTTTTATATTATTCTGTTTACACATTTAGAAAAAAGTAATAAAAGATCTCTTTTTAATAATCGCCATTTTCGAATATTCGAAAATGGAATTTTCCGAATTTTTCTGGATCGATTAGATGATAATTTATACAAGAATCAATAATTGCATGTATATGCGATTGTTTTTAATAGGAAAAAAAATCATGCTGTAAAAACAGGAATGGGGATGCATTTTGCGCGCGTTAAATCAATGTGTGCGGCATCACATTTTATGCAAAACTACTTATCGGCGATAAAACGTACCGCCGGCATTTCGAAACGAATATTGCATACGCTCTGACGCACACGTCAGATAATCGGAATCGACGGTGCGTCGCACAATTGCACATCGCTCTATTCTAGCTAACTAAATGGAGCAAAAGATATTTCTTCTCTTATAAATTTTGATTGTGAAACTGACTGCGCGCGGAAATATATGGGAGAGCGGCGCATCTCTACTGCATATTTATTTGTTCATGCAGCTTAGAGCGCGCACAAATCAAGGTGCGATATCTCCCCTCCCCCGAGTGTTAATTACGTTACGTAAGCAGAGTAGACGAAACTAATTGCGCCAATTTTGTTGCTCGACGCGAGACGGACAAGAAACGTGCATAAATCGCGCTTGATATTCATCAAGCGTATTCAATTTTCTCAACAATGTATCGAGAATGAGAAACGGCGCGGGATTGAATTATCTCTCAGTTTTGCATCTCCGGACCAAAAGTCCCTATCGTTCGTCTTCGCGGAAGCAAGTTAGAAAGCTGCGAATTGTGAGAAGAAACGCGCTCGACTAAAATCCAAGTTGCCACAAAGAGAGACTGAAACGCGCGTGACCGCGGACGGGGACGTTTGTTAGCGCCCGACAATCGAGACCCGGAACAAACTTCTCGTTCATCACATCGGCTGGGTATAAATAATCCACGTGGAGCGCGCGGTCGAAACTCTCTCGCGTGAGTTATGAAACGCGGAATAACGAATGATGTTGCTTTGCCATGCTCGCGCATGGATATGTGCACCTCGCGTGCGCGCGCGCGTGTCATCCGCCGCGCGAGTTGAGAATATACCGCGCGGCTTTCCGCATTCGTTCGCGGCTGCGATTTCGCGCGCGAGCAGAATCGCGAGGAGGAGGCCTCGATGGAATCGCCTCCCCGGAATCTTCGCTCGGCAAAATTTCAGATCGGTGGGATACGTAACAGGAAGGGGGAGCAAACTCCGCTCCGCCGAATTGATTCGAACATACGATATGTAAATGCGCGAGGCCGCTTCGGCAAACACAGTTGCATACCTAACTAGCGGGAATTATGTAGGTACGTAGCTCTGGACAACCGCGCGCCTCCGCGCACCGAGCGCAGAGAAAGGCGCAAAACGCGCGCGATGCATTGCACGTCGGTTTCTCTCTCTCTCTCTCTCTCTCTTTCTGCAGTGTGAAGATCTGCGATTATTTCCCGGGTACGCGAACTTGCATTAATCCGCAAAGAGCGGAGCGCGTCCTTTAATAATTGCCGCCTGACGATGTTCCGGAACTTCGCAGTTACTACTCCGAGAGAGAGAGAGTCCAGGGGAAAATCGAGCTCTCTCGCCAAAGGCGAGAAAGGGGATGAGACGAATCGAGAAACTTTGCGGCGGGACGAAGCGAAGAGGAAGCGCGAAAGGGACGCGACTAGTTCCTGATAATTGGCAAGCCGCAACAGTCGCGCCGTTTGCAGCGGCAATAACCTAGATTGGGAATGACCGCGGTGCGATAACTGACGTGTAGTATAGGATATATATACGATCGGTGAAAGGGGTCAATGAAGGGATTGAAACACTCCCGGTTGTTGGAGTTGCCGCTCGTAACCGGCACCACTACAAAGCTGATTAACCGCCATGCTTCCTCGTACGGAATGCGTTGCAAATGCGCCCGACCGAGTCGATCGTCAGACAACATGCGTCTTCACATCTGGATACTTTAACAACAATTCGTATGATGCGAAATCGCGTCGACTGTGCGTATACGTCGGGTGAAAGATATGAACCGAAAATAAAATTTATTTAAAAGAGGGAAGAAAAAAAACATGTTCGAGTTAATCAGCTTGAGAAAAATCATTGAAAATATATCGAAAGAACGATTTTGTTCATAAACAACAAAAAAGTAGGACACGGGCGACAATTAAAAGCGAAATGACGTCACGACGACACCATCAAATGTCAATACCGTATTGGCCAATCAAATTGCGCGTAAATTAACGAACGATCTCATCAGCAGGCAAGATACGTTTTTTTTTTTTTCTATTTATCGATTTGCTATAATCGATATAGCGCGAGAATATTATCAATGTTCGCGAAAAGGTCACGGGTCGTCACCGCTCGCATTGAAATCAGAATGTAAAACTATGCAATTTCATTCAACGAGAAAAGTGTCGTTTTACAAATTGTACCATAATAGAAACTCGAAAAAAAAGCCATTTGACTTGACATAAAATCGTGCCATTTTTTTGATATTTTACAAAATTCTCAAATTTCGAGATTTTTCCTACGTTTATCACCTCCATATGGTGAGAACGATCTCCGCGAAATCAACATTTCCGATACGAAAACACGAGCTCGCCGGAAGAGCTTCGGGTCGTCGATGGTCGGGGGTAGCAATGGTGTACAGTCGTGACGTCAGGTTAGTGTGACGTCACTACACGGTTTCCTAGCAACCGCGGATGAAATCCCAGCACGCTGAAACCTGCGGGGAGGGTGCACGTATACACGGACGCCCTTTGGGAGTGTGAGGGCCCAGTGCCCGGGCACAGTGCGAGCTAAACTTACTACTCCCCTACGCACCCGTAGCCCACCACCACCACTACCACCACTACCACCACTCCATCACGTTCTCGGATAGTGTTGCGCGCCGCTCGTCCTTCTCTGTCGTCGCCCTAGTTTGTGGATCCGTCTCTCCATCCCGATTCCTCTCTCGTCGTCGGCCTTCGTTCGCTGCAAACTCCCGGGGACGAGATCACGTAGTGACGTCACGACAACGAGAGCGGGGAGAAGCGGGAACGACGCTTGTTCTGTTTGATCCCCGCCTGTGTCGTGTACGGGGTGATAAACATAGTTGGAGTATATGGTCGCTTACACGTCGGCACACCCTTTCTTGTCTTTCGCTCTTGAAGAGATTAGAACTCGATCTCTCGACACTTTCGACGCTATCGTTTCCGCACGCAGCTTAGCTCTCTCACGCGTTGTCTCTCTCAACGCGTGACAACGTTATTTAGATTTTTTGCAATAAGAAATGAAGAGACGAACAAGCAATTTCTACGAATATGTATCACAAGAGCACGGAACCTCCCTCCCGAAACATTTTATTTCAAAAAAACAACAGAACGCGCGAGTGAATCCGTAGTGGAGCGTAGAGTTTACTATTAAAAAATTTAGGCGCGTATATTTCTCTGGTGGTTGTTACACCCCAAGGGTTGTGATCCGAAATTGAATCACCGGTGGCACAGCGCCAAGGATGCCAACAACCTCCGTGGAATTTAGATTTATCGTCCACCTCGTCGTCGCGAGCTCTGTTCTTTCAAGAGCCGTGTCCGTGTGTTTTCTTTTCAAAATTTTAATTTTTGAAACCCGCGTGTTCTTCTTTAATTAAATTGCGCGAAATCTTGTTAAAAGAATTTCTGATACTCGCATTGTATCTGCGTTTTACATGAGAATTAAAAATACACGCGCCTCGCGCTCTCGCTCGAGAATGTGTCAGCGTGTGTGTGGATATTGCGACGCAACGTTGCAACGTTTTCAAGGGATGATAAAATTAGGATTCATGCAAGTGTGTTATCGCGCGAAAGCACGTGTATCCCGTAGAAAACTGCGGTTGGACATGCTTCATTGAACGAATACGTAAAAAAAACAATATCGCGACTTCATCGAGTATGAAACTAAATCAGGAGAAATAGGACTATAATATTTCTAACGTGTAAATTAATTATGTTAATTAATGTTAATTAAATACACATGGAAAATTCGAATTGAATAACAAGTCTAAAATTCATACACGACGTTACACTTTGCATAACATATGTATGTACGAATTACCTTCCCCAATTAACGCCTCGATAAAATATAAAAAATAAATAAACTTAAGAAATTTCAATGAGAAAAAAAAAACACCTTGGTCACGAATCAAACTTGCATATCTCAGAAAACATATTTTTTGCACGTACCTCTAGCATGTACGGCGCTGTACAGTCCTATTTCTTCATGCGTAACATTATTGAAAATATTTTAGCAATTGGAAAAGCATCTTATTTTATAAACATGAAAAAACTTTTTACAATGAAACGAACATACGCGAAGTAGCGCCTGTTATTAGTCCGCAGTTGGTCAATTTAACTTCCCTCTCGTGGTCGAAATAAGACAAGATCGTCTTTTTACTCAGGGGAAAGAAGGGAAACAAGGAATTTTCTTAGCGCGGTTTTCTCTTAATTAAGATCTCTAAGAACTTGGTGGCACATCACGAATCCGTAATTAGCAGTAACGCTGCGCCCGACTACCACCTCGTCGAATCTTACGTACTAGTTTCGTCGGTCGACCTAGACAAGCGTGTTGCCTCCTTTCTATTTCAAAGAAGAAACCACGAAACCCAAGCCCGTCTCTCGAGGAAGTTCCGGACCGCGGGAAAAGGAAAAGGACTTACTTCGGTTTTCTCAATTAATCTTGTATGAAACTATTCAGGCTCTCGACCGTTGATTAAATCTTATATTATTTAAGGATCGAAAATAAGATCTTTTTAACAACGTCCGTTGCAAATCAACTACCGCAATAATAAAAAAAAAAAAAAAGACACGAAAGTATAAATTTTGGCATTGTTAAATAAAATTGTGAATCGTTTGCATTCTTATTTTCTTTTCGCGCGCGCGTACGCGTGAGTTGAGTGCTCGCTCGGATAATGTTTTGAAACGGATGTATTTCCGCTTGCTTTATTTTCGGCCCTTTCCGTTTTCTCTCGAGGAGCTATTTTATGTGATTTTCTTTATTTCTGTTTTTAACTTCTCGGCCTTAAAAGCTTCTATGTTTTCCGACTACGCGCGCGCGCGCGCGCGCAATCCCGCGTTTCTGCGCTCACAATTATAAAACTGCTATTGCGAAATTTACGAGCGAAATAACGAGCGATGAAAATGAAAAAAAAAGACACAGAGAAGAGAGAGAGAGAGAGAAAACAAAGAATCAATGAAAAAAATAAGAATCAGCAAACAAGAAAAACAAGTTTGCTTCGGCGTTTGTGAAGCATCCCGACAATAAATTCTCTAATTCTCTAATTAGAGATCTCGCCTTATTCCGAAAGGACTGAGAGTTTGCCAACTAGTTCGCTTGTACAGTTAACTTTGTACCTTGTTATGACAGCTATAACGCTTTGCAAAAGATAGCTTTCATATCTCGACCCGAGAGAGGCTTTTACCTTTACACATTGTCTCTAAATATGTGCGATTACATCTACGGTAGAATATAAACGCGCTTTGTCTCCAATTCGTAATTGTCACGATTATTGTAGCAATTCGATCGAGTTGCTAAAGAGCGATTCCCCGCAGACACAACTGCGACGAACATCGCAATTCCGCGCACGCTTGTGCGTTACGATCTGTGAACTGTTTCAAGTGCCGATGACACGTTTGCGAGTGGGTCAAAATGGCAAATTATTAGGCTACTCGGCAAGTACCTCTTGCGACCTCGTTATCTCTTATTGAGTCTTGTATTCTACAACGAGGGTGTATGTGTGTGTGTGAGAGAGAGAGAGAGAGAGAGAGAAGAGACAAGGAGATAGTGACAGGCACTGGTAATCGCGATTGTTCTCGACTAAATTGCGGCGCTAATCACTAACGACGACTAATGGATATTAAAGCAGCATCTGCTTTGAGCAGCATCGTCTCAAAGAATTTAATATCTATATTTTTGAGAATTTCACCGTTTTCTGTGAATCATAAGAACGGCTCGGTCCGTTAAAATGTTAACAATAAATAGATGCGGCTCGAGATGAGTAGAGATCGCCGGCATTGTCTCGTTAATCATCGCAAGATGACATCGATATACACTAACGAAGAGACACGAGATGATAGGAAACTGTTTGATAGTAATTACGAAGACCCAATTAAACCCAGTTGTTGAGAGGAAGAAAGAGGAGAGAGAGAGAGAGAGAGAGCGAGAGAAGGAAGAAGAGAAATAGAGGGTGAAGGAGGAACAAAGAGATGATCGAACAAGCTCGAATTGTCACTTGTAATGATTATGATCTATCGATTATGCACATACAAGATTACAGAAATTGAACGATTTGTAATAATATAATTAATATATTAATACGTATATTACTATTATAACAATATACGCATATTTTAATGTATTAACATTATTATTATTATTATTATTATACATCACGTAAACATTTCCACGAGAATTCAGAAGACTGTGTGTCGACAATTCATATTTGCACAATGTATATATTAATACGCGTATATTATCTCACACACTTACAATTACAAACACGTAGAGAAAAATCTAACTGGAAATGTGATGAAGCAATGCGTTTAATATAGTTATTAATTATTGAGTAACTCAAACGCCGCCAAACACTGAATATGAATTCTCGAGGAAATGGGAGTTTAAATTGTACAACGCCAGATACGTACAATTAATTATGCAGTCAGGGAAAACTCGACGTGTTTTATCACACATATATGTGTGTGTATATATACATATAAAATAATTTTATAACGAGATCGCAAACACCTTGTATCCCTGTAACGCGACTGTTATTCCAACTATGACGGAGTGTTTCCTCTTACGAGAGATAGTCTATATGCCAGAGAGAACCCACCACGTTGCTCGAGAGTCTGAGAACTCGCGTACGATTACTGGCGAATGTAAATGCAATTGCATATAGCACACGTGGTAAAGTTAAACGCAATTACATATGTAATGAAATTGTACATAATAAGATACACAAAAGAAATTTTGCAATAATTAATTTCAAGGCAAAAAAATTTGCGGTGCACGAATTTACAAAACACGTTGTATTTCACTGTCTTTTATTATTGTGTTAAAAAACATTGTTCGGGGTAAAATGTCGGGAGACACAATAGCTCGGTAACGTGAAATTTTTCGTCGCGAAATTCACGTTCGCGAGCGTGCTATTGATTTTTGAACAGATAAAAGCAGAAAAGGTCCACAACGACGGTGGACTCGCGCCGCCGCGCCGCGCCGGTTCGTACGTTCGAACGTTCGTTTCAACGCGCGTATATTCCTTCGGTAACGAGAACACGTTCATTGGTATTCCACGAAGGAGACGCTCGGTACGTGTCCGACGCCATAGCGGTAGACTAAATGCAATTACTCCGACCGTCTCAATTACCGATCTGCGTCAGCAATTGTAACGAAGAGAACGGGCATAGCAGGTGTCACGATCCAAATGGATGTGTAGCGCGTCAAACAAGTGATTGACGTAAACCGGGTTCTGCGCGATCAAAAGAAGAGTATTCTTCTTCCCGATTAACGCGCGCGAGACGATATTTGAAAAATAAAAAACAAATTTTCTCGAAACCTTATCGTTAGAATATTAAAAAAACTTGTGTGTTTTACGAGAAAAATTACGAACGAGAGTCGCGGTATCGCTAGATTTTCTATTGTATGTTATCCAATGGAACGGAAAATTCGGAATATCAGTAAATCATTGTGAGAAACGTCAGAGGGGGTTAATGAGCTTGTGTTTGGTGGCGTTTGATAATTCTGCAATTGATTACGCGTTCGCTCGAATTTCCGTGCGCGGCACGGAAACGCGGTACGTAACGCGCTGTGTGTGATCGCGTACGTAGTGCTCAACAATTTCACGAATCCCCGAGAAGATCAATATTACACGAGATATGTGCGCGCGGGAGAGAGAGAGAGAAGAGAGAGAGAGAGAAAGCGAGAACAGCGATTCTCGCTGATGACGGGAATGCGCTCGTTCGTCCGTTAGTCGCGAAGGGAAAAAGTCACACGGCGCGGCGCGTGAAGGTAGATGAACATCCTTTTCATGAATACCACTCGTAACTCCTTCGCACTGGTGCCGTAAAAATTCTAATACCGTACTCGGCACAGTTTACAGACAATATTTACGAGTGTGTGTTGGCCATTGTCTCTCTCTCCTCAAAAATGACAACAGCTTAATGTTCCCAACGGGATACTTTTCTGACAATTGCCGAAACACAATTAATAGACATTGTTTTCTTCAAATAAAAAATATAATACATACTTTGAAAAATTAAGCAATAATCGCAAATCTGGTCTCTGATTAATTTTGGCTTTTTTTTTTACAACAATCAAAGATCATACACCCTAAATGAAGTTAAATTCAACATGGCGATCGATATGTTACCAAGAGATTGCAGCACATATTTGTTCGTATGTTTTTCCGAGTCCATCTCGCATAGACAGACCCGATAGAAGAGCCAACATAACGGAATGCCGATAATATCGCGGCAGATTATTTCTCGGGGAACGAAGATAGATGATCCAAAGAACTAGCTGGTGTCGTCATCGCCTTCCGCACTTCGGGTCCTGGATGGCGGAAATTGCGCCCCGGGGCTGGCAGTGCGGATTTAACGTTGTTTTGCCCTGACCTAGCTCTCTTCCTCGTTCCCTATTCCCAACAGGAAGGTAACAGCGGCACCGGTCTCCTTTCATCCCCCACTCACCCTTCCACATCCCTTTTTCCCGACTTTCCCGCTCAACCTTCGTCTCTCTCTCTCTCTCTCTTTCGTATTCTTGTATTCCTATACACACGTATGCACGCGAGTCGCTGTTGTATTCAGCGGGAACGTCTTTCACAATTCAACCTTTCCGTATCAACCCCTTTGCGGAAAACTTACAGAGCTATATTCCGTTTTCGCGGCAACGCGAGTAAAGGGTTGTAATGTTTGCGCTACCGGAGTCTTGAATGGAATCGCGAAAGCGTAACTGTTACAATTTATAGTGACCGGTATCAGGAACGCGATAAAGTGGTAGCGGAACCCTTTTTTGTTACGCGCGGCGTATCCGCTGATTCAACGTTTTTTTTTTTTTATATCGCAATGTATTTTTCGACTATAAGTGAAATTACACGCTAACACACACATGTGCATAAAAAATTATATTAAAAAAAAAAATTGGAAAAAGTTATATTTCACCTCGTTCGTTTTTCGACAAAAGAGTTCGGCAAATTCGATTCTGATCGCGCGCGGAAAAGTTACATCGTATTTTATTTCGCGGAAATATTTTTTTTTTTTTTTTTTTAAGTATCACACGACACTGCCGTGTTAAAAATGTAATTTTTGTAATGCCGCGTTGTTGTGTCGGCAGCACCTGGTGGTGTGGCAGCCGCAGCTACCAGATCGCAATGGCGTGTTTCATGCAAATGAATTCGCGAACACACAAGCGAGTGAATAAAACTCGCAAAATGGAGACGCGCGCATACGCAAATGTAATTTCTGTTATCGAGCGAGAGCCGTATTAATAAATGGTCAGACTTCGAATTGTTATCGTTCGACAATAACAATTGAAATGCAAATTTGTCACGCAGACCTGTCGAAATCACTTCCCTCTCATCGATATATGTATATATTTTGCAAAATTATTATATTGTTTCGCGAAACAACACATTTTGCTCCCGTCAGTGGGAGCAAACGCAAGACACCGCGCGAATCTCTAATGAATGAGAATATTTTCCAACGCGCGAAAGAGTTTAACTCGAGCAAAATAAATAGAGCGCGTTTATTTATATATTATAATTTCTCGTGCTTTTCTTTAACCAAGATTGCATCATCGGACCACCTCAGGATTGCCAATAAAACTTCCTTTCTCCCGCGCGGAAGGAAGAACGGTGATTAAGACAACGAGATGAGAGCAAAACAACGAAGAGAAAATCAACACTCTCGGCAAAGAGAACTATTCTCCAAGAGGTATACAACTCTCCCACGACAAATTCAAGTTAAACATAAGTACATTTAGTTATTTAATCTCTCGTAAAAGGCAACACGAATCACACGGATTAAAGTTCGCGACTGTTGGCCACTTGTTTCAGTCGGTTGTTTACCCAATCGCGACGCGCGATTGAAAATCGAGCAAACGTAATTGCGACGAGATCAGCGTTATTGCGTAACAATTATCCTCGTTGAGCTTACCGTATAATTAAATCCCACTCGAAGCAAAGCGCGACAAAATCATTGTCAAATTCGAAACGCGCTACAACAACACGCGAGATGCGAATTTGCCGATTGAACGAGCGGTAAATGTTCGCGCAGAGAGAGAGAGAGATATATATATGTATATATCAGTAAGATTACATTGAACTCTCGGCGTTGGCACTGGAATTCCAGCAAACGAAGAAGAATATGCGTATTGTCGTTGTAATTCCGCCTGATGGAATTCGAACTCCGCGGATGCAACAAAGTGAGACGCGCCATCGCGGCCGCGTTACACCCCCGGCGGCGTTATTGTGTCTGGCGGTGACAAAAGGGAAGCAGAATATCGAAACGGAGTAACTCTGAAGTGGCGAAATTTATTCGGGAATCCCGCCTAGCTTTCGAGCTATCGCCGAGAATGCTAATGAGTCGTCGCCGTTTCGTGGATTTACGCGAAAATCGCGCGCGCAACGCGCATTCAACATAAATCGTTCGACATTTAACGCGCGAAAATTTATAATCGCCCATCGAATCGTCAAGATTTCAATCGACGAACAATTGTTTAAACAATGTGTTGCAGTTTATAGTCGCGGTTCATTTTTCTTTCGTTCTTCGATATGAAACCAATAGTTGTTTTTTTTTTTTTTCGCAACTAAAAGCTTCACAATAGTATTTACAATTACAGCGAAAGATACTGCCGTGTAGAAACTTCCATTACGCGCGCGCAGGGTTTCCAGTTTCAACACACATATAAAGAATAAAAGTCCCGGTTTCTGTATATACTACACAGCTGTGTATACTACGGCACGGAGAATATGATATTTACCCTCGCGATTTCGTCGACGAGGATTTCGGAGAGGAAAGTATTACACAACGTGTGGTTTTTTCTAGCGTCTTTTTTTTTCATTTATCTTCTTTATTGTTACTGTTATTATTGTCGCTGGGATTATTTTTTCGATTATTGTGCGATTTAATGATTATGATAATAAAAGGAATTCTAAATATGCAATTATCTGGCTGGTAAAGCTGTTCTACATACAAATTAATTTATTGTTTTATGTTTTATGTTTTATGTTGTTCGTGTGTTTTATATTTCAAATTTATATTTCATATTTATATTTTATGTTTCACATTTTATATTTCAATGTTTTATGTATTTCATATTAATGTTTTATGTTTTACAATATAGCAACATAAGATTTTACTCGGCGCTATTTATCGATACTATTTTTTTGTAAAGAACGAATTTTTATGCGATAAAATACTTTTTATAGAGAGACACATCATACGGAAATAAATTTTTACTGGAAAAATAAGAAACTTATGTGTGTGTGTGTTTTTTTTTATTTAAAAACATACGAGTAGCTCGTGTGCTTGATATCTTTTTTTTAATCTTTTTTAGAGAAAGTTTGTAATTATCTGAATTGTTATATTCTATGTAACGTTGCATGCCGGATGGTAAGTCGCCGATCGATATTGGCGCGAATCGTAGACGAGCTCGGATTGTGCAGACGATCATCGGATTACCCGAGCATCGGATGAAGATTACATATACTCCATCTACAAAGTACATAGATCGGCGTCGTCGAATGTTATGCATACGGATCGCGCGGACTGCCATTACAGAATTTCACCGATCGTTACAGAATATACAGCGTGTTGCGCCGTGTCCGAGGATATAATGTAATATCGTCTTACGCGATGAGATAGGCGAGATCCGACGAACCTCCCACGTGAGAATTATAACAAGATGTCTGAACCGAGTCAGAAACCTAGCAACCTACTTTCGTCCCATTCCCGTTCCTCGAGTTGCCACGTCTAGAGAGTTGGTTTACAACGACGTGTTTCCCATGGAATTGCCCTGTCACAGACGAGAGTCTAAACTGCAGTTTTTGAAAACGCGTTAGTTTTGATTTAAAACAATTTTATATAAAATTTATCTCATTTTTTGCGCACGAGGAGAGTTGAAAAAAAAAAAAATAAAATAAAATAAACTAAAGCCGGCGCCGCTGCCGTAAACGCGAGGCAAAAAATACGTTTTTTCGGTGTAATTTATCGAGTCGGGGATAAAAAGCATAAAAGACGACGCGAAAAAGCGGGAGAGAAAATTAATCCGCTGCGCTTTTCTCTTACCGCGTCTTTTCTGCCTATTCTCGTTTGCACCGGAGTACGTCAGCTGTAATAACTTTGCGACTGCTGCCAACGACAGAGCGTTTAGGCCCCTGAATATGCAATGGAAATTGCTGCTTCGCGACCAGCGCGGCAAGTCGTTCGCACGTGAAAAGAACTGATGAAATTGCGGAAAAAGCACCGATGTTCTGGCGATTTCGCGCGAAATGTCCTAGAAACGTTCCCCGCAGTTTCGCATCGGCTGCCGTGTATATATTTCGCCGTTTTTTATCCAAATGTCATCGTGTTTTATTACGACAAACGCGTCACGATGTTGAATCACGCGTACAACACAAATGTAGATTACGTGTGTGTGTGTGTGTGTGTGTCTGTGTGTGCAGTCGACTATAAATAAATTTATATATAAATTTTGTAATAAAAAAGATCAAGGCGATCACGATCAAGGCGATGATCACAATTTTATAAAAAGACTTTACTTAACTCGAAAAAACGTAGAATATGAAATTAATGTTAAAGTTAATTGCAATATAGATACAAAACAGAAAGCAACAAAACCGATATTGAATGTGTAAATTTGAATAAATAATATATTAAATTCTAAAGCATGTTTCAATATCGTTCTAGAGTTAATTCTTAAGATTAAGTTTGACTTATGACGGTTTACACGCACTTTACTTTTAACAATTTGACATTATTTTGCATTAAATTACGTAGTTGAAAACAGTGAGCTAACGTAAATTCTGCATTGTCTAATACTTAATCACACGAAGTAATTGTTAATTTAAGTGTATCATCATCAACTGAGAATGATTTAAAATAAAATCGAAATGTATTATTGAGATGCATTAAAATTTAATATATATTTAATATATATTTATAAATATATTAATATTTTTACAAATATACAAATATATGTATTAACATATTTTATTATTTTTAAATACATGCATTTGCATCACAACCTGCTTTAGTTCGAATTTGCCGTATTTTATTTAATTTGAAAAGGTCGGATATATTGCTTTGACCGATGAGCTTTCACGCTTTCCACGATTTACCTGCGCGTAATTTTATCACGATGTATTTATATACTCGCGGTGATAACTGTCGCGGCGAAAGTTAAAAAAAAAAAAAAAAAAAAAAAACGATATTATTGAAAACGTACGTCGTGTTCCGTCCGCGTGTTGTAGTTGAATCGCAACAACCGAACCGAACTACACGGCGCGCGGATCCGCGCACTTTGTTCGACGTCAGAGCGACGTTTTGCATATGGAAATTGATCGTGCTCTCGGTGCACACGGTGTTTGCACCAATCCCGACGTGGCACCGCATGAATAAAATAAATGTAACTTCCGGCCACGGAAACATTACCGTTTCTTCGTGTAGCGGCTTCATTGCCGGCGAAAATGCGTCCCGCCGCACTAATATATATCGGACGAAAGAGTCACTCCGTCTTATCAATCCGAGAGAAAGAGAGAAAAAGCGTCTCGCCGCGTCTTAAAACGTTTTCCAATTCAGAGCATCTCCACGACAAGTGGAAGTTTTTGGGTCAAAGATTGTCGCTCAAACGGAAGAGAGAGGGATGAGTGCGAATAAAAGCCGAAGGTTAAGCTCAAGAGCTTGCGGCTCTTTACAAAGAGACCAATTCTATTCTCGCGAATGCATTACACACAGTAATGTCTCTGTCTCTCTCTTTCGAACTTACGCGAAATGAGAGTCTACGCACAATGAAAAGGCTATCGGTGTGTAAAATCTCGCGAACGTGTCCTTCAACGTTCTCGTAATAATAACGTTTCCGTTTATCTAAACTCATCCCCTTGAGATTCTTTTCGCTCGGACCTTCTTTTCTCTCGCGCGCCCTTTCGACGTGAACGAGCGTGGTAAGCGGCGCACGCGGAACGGAGTCGGCAATCAGCGCGCATTAACAAGCCTTGGAGGACATCTGAGTTTTCGCTGGGATAGAGAACTAGTGCACTGGTACGGCGAAATGTCAAGAGTTCGTGGCTGAAGCGAGAGAGAGAG
>QVNW01002983.1:0-37718 GCA_014825475.1 Pseudomyrmex flavicornis
CGCGAAGATTAACCGAGTACTTGAAGCGCTCCAATATCTGGCAGCCGTTAAGATCCAGTGTCCGAGAAGGTTTCACTTACTTGGAGGGCGCAATTTATCTTTGAAGAATAGAACTTCGTGTCGAAAAAAAAAAACTCTGTGTGTCGAAGTATGTTTCACGCATACGCGTGTAACGTAGTGTTCGCGTGTGTGTGATCCCGCGGTCGGTTTTGCAGACGTACAATTATCGCAACAAAGAAAAGAACGCAGGATCGGAACGCAGGATTTGGAAATTTTGTGATGTGTGCATAAGAAAAAAAAGGTAGACTTTTTCTTTTTTTAAATATATCGCGATGACACTTCACAGTGATTACAAGTGACTGGCAAGTTGTTCCTGAACGGTATAGTCCTTAAGACGATTTATCGAGGATGATCTTCCGGTTGCGACAACCGGTTCTGCGAGTGCAAACTTTATTTGAGTACACATAACACTTGCACATCACTCGATGCTTAAGTTATTACATTACTAATCCTAAACAGTATAAACTTTCGTGTCTCTCTCTCTCTTTCTCTTTCTCGTTGTAAAAATCTGAAATTGAACAAATATTTTTCTACTTTGAATTTTGTCTCGCGCAGAATTGTTCTCAAGATTTTTTATTTTATTACTCAATTGTACAATCTTAAAATATTAAATTGAAATCTATTTCTCTTTGTAAGAGAGTGAATGACATGTGTATTTTATGCTGTTTAGGATTTCCATATTTTTTTCTTTCGAATATGTGCTTCCCCTTTCGGAACGAAAACGAAACCCGTGTGTCTTTCAAATTTTTCAGATATTTCCGTCGAAAATGGGATAAAACATCGCAATTGAATTCGATTTTATTCGATTACGTAACGCCGTGGTTGTTTCTCGCGAAGCAAAAATGCGGCTTGTTGAGAGAACAACGTTTACATTTTTATCGCGCCGAATAATTCGATGACTTTGATGTTCCTAAAACAAAGTAGTAGTTAAGTCCAAACGGCAAGTAAGCCTCACATATTTTGCGAACCGTTTCGAATACTTAAGTAACTATTAAGCAAAATCATTTAATAATAAGATGAGAGTGCGAACAATGAGTGCGAGTAATGAGTATTAAAATATAGAACTCATTAAAAGTTATTATTTATATATTTGCGATAAAAACAAAAAACAATACACGAGAATCGCACGACGGAGAAATAAAAAACGTTGTATAGATGGTTGAGTGGTTCAAGATTTGCTTTTTTGTTTCTTTTTGAAAAACAACTTTCAATGAGTTACATATTATTAATGATCATTTGTGAATGTTTACCGCATGTATTTCGTCGATGATGACAGATCATCGACAGGTCTCGTTTTTTTTATTCTATCGTAGAAAGTGTTGAGATCTGGCTTTTTGCTAAGCTCCATAATCTCTCGCGTGAATCTTCTTCTTTTTTTTTTCTTAACGACAAGCATAGAGTCTACGATCGACGATTTTTTTTTCAAGTAAGTTGTTATTACAACTTTCAAATTTCGCTTTTTGTTACAAAGTCTGTTGCACGACCGCCTTTTTCTGCCAGCAGCTGACACGTGCTTGTTGATGTCGGCGTTAAACTGTTTTTTCAGTGCTCGAAAAAAAAAAAAAAACAGATAGCCGGCGAGCAATGAACCCTCTTTTCAACGCATTTTAGTATCTAGCAGTGAAAAACAGACTTTCAAAATTTTTGTCGAATAACGAAAGATTGATCAAAATGTGTGTGTTTTTTTTTAATTTACTACATTCCATTTAAAATCGATGCGAAATTTAAGTCCAACATGTACGAGTGTATAATTTGATTTTTAGGTGAATGTCGATCGCTGTATTCGAAGTGCTAGTCACTTGTTATATCGAGAGAAGACAATAAATAAAAAAGCGTCCTTTTTGTTAAAAAACTTTGTCAATTCGAATCTCCATCGTCTATAATCTAATCGTCCTGCCATTCCTATCATCTACTCCGGTTTAATCCATGAATCATCGACAGTCCACCAACGATGAAATTATTTCATCATTTTTCGGAGAACAATGTTTCGATAAATTGTATCGATACACATAGCTTTTCAAAATTTTTCTTTTCTAATTGTTTATATTTGAATGTTGTTTATGTCCAGAGAGGATGTTATTTTCCATGTGTACCGACAATAAAAAACGTCTTTAAGATAATCGGTAAGGTTTTGCGAAAACTTGGAAATGTCTCTCTCGTAAATTTAGCGAACAAATTTAGCGGAGCTTCGTTAAGTGAATTTGCTGGCCGAATAACTAGAGGATTCGGGCCAAGGTTCCGAAACATGTGTTCGCAGATCTCGCTCGGACCGCAATACCGAAATAAAATAGCTCCCCCCCCGGAGGGATCTCGATGAATGCATTCCCTCGCGATGATGGCACGATCGCCGCCCGCCTCCTCCATGCATGGAAAAATGCAAAAAGAAAGGACAAGAAACAACAGGTTCGGACCAACGAAAATAAGGGTTTGGATATCTCGCGAGCAAGCTGTTCACAACTCTTAAATTTCACGACGATAAAAACCGCGATAAGAATCTAATGTTTCTCTAATATTATAAATCAAATTATTCTGAGAGAGAGAGAGAGAGAGAGAGAGACAGAAACCCTTTGATAAATACAAATAATTACTTATATACTTTTTAAATACTTTTTTCTCTACACACATGTGTGAGATCTTCTTAAAATTTCTTTCGCGAGCAACATTACGAGGTGACAGCCAGGCTTGCGCCAAGGGTTGAAAACCTCGGGTCGGGTTTAAGATTTCCGAGCGCGCGCGGCGCTCGTCGCGAGTCATCTAAGTTGTCTAAGCACTAGAGAGAATTCCCCGTAGGCTGCGCGCGCCTCTCATATTACCTCCGCGTCCTTTACATCCGCGACCCTCCGGTGATACCTCCGCCCCCGCCGTACACCTCGTCCACGTTCTTACCGTCTTTCCGTAAGACAAACGATCCGGCCGCGCGGGTAAAACGATGCCTCGATGTCGTCGATTTATCGCGCAACGATGTCGCGACGCGTGGGGACTATGTCGCTCGAGGACTATATTGGTTCGCCCCGAGACCGGATAATTCCAATTTGCGTATCTCACCCGCGGGAAATCGAAACCACAGAGAGCTTAAAAACTCTCTCTTCGCGCGAGCGAGTGCGCGCGAGCGGCTCCGATTCTGTTACATTCAAAACACACGGATTTGTTTTATCGCGCATATTGCGTTCTCATTTTCTAAATATCGTAAAGTCGTTTTTTTACGATCCGCGCGACACGTTGCGCGCGGAATGAGTATTTTTAAGAAAACTTGTCTTATGGATAAAATCATAATTCTGGTTCTCGAAACTTTCGCTAAGATTGTTTTTTTTTCCTTTTTTTTTTTACATTTCTATATTACAGGCACAATGAATTATATCTTACGATAATTCTATAAATTATATTGCGACTCGCGCGATTACGAAGAGCATCGAAATTTCGCGCGTCTTAAACATATCAATTTCCAATTAATCCTTAAATGTTAATTGGCGAGTCGTATAAAAGCGGATCAGGAAAATACCGAATTGCTCGGATTAAAACGTACATGCGCATATATATATATATTAACGAGCGCAATTTAATCCGGCGCGGCTCGCGATATCGCCGATAACGATATCCCGGGCTTATCTCGCGCGGAGAACTGCCGGTAGCGCAATTCTCGCAGCACGGCAGTGCGCGCGGTCGGGCGCGCGAAAAATTAACGGGTCGTGCGCGCGAGCTGCGACTTTTCATCGCTTTAATCAGCCCGGCTCTCTCGTCCGCTTTCGTCTCGGCTCGCTCGGTTCCCACTTAATTAATGGCGCCATTGGCGACAATTAGAAATTCAGATTCGTCCGAGCATGCGGCTCGCTCGGTCGCGCGCGCGCGCGCGAGGAGGCCGACAATGACCACCTGCCGATCGCGATTCCCGCAGGCCGACTTTCGACAGGGCACGATAACAGGGAGCGGAGATCGAGAGGGACACGTGGGAGGGAGGGAGGGAGAGGACGGAAAAGAGAAACACAGAAGAGAGAATCGCGACTCGCTATCGGCAAAAGGCGAAAGCGGACGGTTTCCACCGGTGTTATCCGACTCGTGACGGTGAAAACGATGCTTAGTCGTTGCGTCCCCCCTCGCACGTTAGGAGATCCCGTCGTGTCGTCGGGAATAAATCCGTTCTATGGATGCTGCGCGCGGTGCAGACGTCCGGCTCTTGTTTCACCGGCGGGTCGGCGATACCGGTGAATCTCGCAGCAGATAAAGTTGCTTTCGCCGAAAGATATCGAGGTTAAGGTGTGTGTTAGTCTCTCTTAGAGACGTGCTTCTACCTGCTGTGGAACTAATATATGTGGAGAATTACGGAGCGAGCGAGAAGGAGAGAGAGAGAGAGAGAAAGAAAACAACTCGCGTGTGTTAAATTATGCTCTCGAATTATATCTCCATATCCAGTTATATATCTATCTTAAGTAATTGTGAAAACGCATGTAATGCGAGAATTAGATGATCATATTTAAGCGCTAAATGTCGCTAGTCCTCGGCTTACGTAAGTCTTCAGTTTCGCGCGCAACCCTTTACGTAAGTCCATCTTTATAAAGGGTATCTCTCTCTCTCTCTCTCTCGAGCCTACAATGATCATTTTTCAGCGAGCGACGCTGAACTTTCATCGAAGGTGTTGCTATTCACGTCTCGCGCGCGCGTACAAAAAAAAACTTTTAATCCTCTCTCGATGCACGCGCTGGAGCGTTACATCGCGGAAAGATGATATTCCGCGATAAGGATTCTCGATTGTCAGATGCGCCCCGGTATTGCGTGGCGCGTCAGATTTGTAAGGAAAACGGTATTCCGCGTGGCCGGGGATCCGCGCGCACGTGCACACACGTAGGTACATACGGCGCTTACGCGTCCGGCGATGTGCTCGCTCGCTCGCTCGTCGTGACTGCCAAGGTCGTAGGTCGGCTCGCGCTGCACCTTGCACCTCCGCCTTCGAACGAAGGCAAGGAACCAAGCCTGCCGCGGCGTGTCTGGCCTCGGGCGAGAGTTTGAAATTTAATACACGCGCATAGCTCCGCCGCGTTCCCCCTGCGGGTCTGCGATCGGGACCTGCTTCAGAGAGCCTAGACCAGCCCTACGTAGATTATCCCTCAAAAGAGATACGAAGAGATCACCGAGAGAAAGAGAGAGAGAGAGAGAGAGAGAGAGAGAGAGAAGAAGCATCAAGAGGTCACGAAGTTGGCGCCCTTGGGGGGTTCGACGGATCCGCTTCTCGTAGGGCTCTAGCCCTCGCGCTTGAGATATGTTCGAGTTGCATGCACGAAGCGCGGCGTGCGTCATAAATCTGTCTTAGAATATCTTATCTCGTGTGTAATAGTAATGCATTAAAACAACTAGTTTCCTCGGAACATTTTTCGTAAATGTACTTTGTTGTTACGCTGGCGTTTCGCGCCTACTTCATTCGCGCGCACAACCTCCTCCTCCTCCTCCTTCTCGTTATTCCGCCTCGTTCTTCTCATAGGAAGGCGATCGTACAGGCCATTGATATTTGCCACTGGAAGACGATCGGACCGTACATACTCTCTTCGACACGTACGTGTATATAGTATATGTACATATACGCGGCATAAATAGCATCTCTCCGCTACGTAATATACAAACAGATGTTTCCTCGACGAGAGAGAGAATATCCCTTCGTGCCGGGCACGAGACACGACGAGGGGCGAGGAGGGGCGGAAGGGACAAGTTTTTAGCGGGCAGGGAAACGTCCGAGAAATCCGAGAGATAAACGCGCGGCGCGAGCGAGCAGAGATCGCTAATAAAACGGCGTCGGCTGCGCGCGAGAGATAAACATTGCGCTAAATCAACGGGACGGGAAACGGAGTGAGGTACGAATATTTCTAATTAACGCGCGCCGCCGTCGTTACCACATCGCCGCGCGTCGGCAGGCGCGCAATAGTTCTCGGCGATAAACGCGCGATAGATATTCCTCTCCTCCCCTTCCCCGACCATGTGTCGCAACGAACGCGCGCGGCCGTTCAATCGCGCCGCCCTGGAATTCCTCATCGCGTTCCGATCCGTCGTTCGCACGACGCCGCAATAATTAACGCCGTCATACATCGCAGGCACAGTACAAGCAGGCATGTTGTGTAACGCGTGCAACATCACACGCGTGTGAGCCCCGTTCGTCTTTCTTTTGCCTCCGCCCGGCTGAGGATTACCTTCAACTGGGTCAAATGTAATAATCTTCACACCGATGTTCGTCGATTTAATCTTTCGAATAATCTTCGCAAAGCGAACGACACGGTGTGACAGTTCGAAACTGTGATTTCAAACGATATAAAACAGCAAATCGCGAGAGAGCGTGGAATATCTTGAGAGTTTAACAGCGCCAAGTCCGAACACACGTCAAGGATGTAATAACGATTCTCTCTCGAAGCACCTAGTTTCTCTCTTGGGAATCCGGTGCGTTTAAGTTCCCGGCAGCTGCCATTTCGAAATCCCGTAACGTCATATCAAGGTGCGCGCGCGCGTTCCGCTCGCCTAGGAAGCGGCAAAATGACAACGTCGCGTCTCGTTCCGCGCGCGCGTACAGCGTATAGATAGATCATCATATTACACCCGGTAATTGGCTACGGTTTGTTTGTTTACGGCTCGGGGATTACGTTAACATTCTCGATGTGCTTTCACCTTAAACTCCACCTCGCCGCGCTTATCCGCAACAAACTTGTCCGCTCGCCAAAGTTCAGCCGCGCGCCGCGCGCAGTCCGCTCAATCGCGCGTGGCAGCGCAACCGGCGGCTCCGGCTTTTATCAGATTGCCTGCTGAGAGGAACGATCCGAAAGATCAAACGGCGGGTCTGATTGTCGGGTAATTGGCCGCGCCATTGTTTGTTCATGGCTGAGGGAGTACGCTAAGATTCCTCATCGAAGATGATTGGCGTGCTTTCACCTAACTCCGCGCCAACCGCTCATTGTCTTAAACGTTCTCTTGCGCTTACATCTTACAAGCCTCTTTTCCCGTCCCGATCGATCTACATCTATGTATGGGAACAACTCGGAGCGAATCGAGCGCGCGCGCTCTAGCTAGCAAGTGAGTATCTCGAGAGAGCATCGCAGCAGTCAAGCGCAGAGAGAACGAAAAAAAATAGAAAAAACTATATTGTAATGTCGAAATGTAATTGTGTCGAGAGAAATGTTACATATATAGTCTATTGTATATATTTTATATATATAGCTTGTGACTGTATATATGTATAATTTTAGAAGATGCAACACAATAATTAAACGCAATTAATAACAAAAGAAATATTTTGCCGCGGATTCGGACGAGATTTCGCCGTAGGCTCTTATAATATCGGACGGAGTGAAATCCGGCGCGAAGACAGTTGGGAACCTCCTCTTGTGTTAGCGCGCGCCCCGTTCTTCTGGGAAAACGCGCGATTATCGCGATCGTGCTTCTGGGCCAGTGATAATTAGAAGTGATTATCTTACCACCGGGACTTTCTACGGGACGAACAATGGGGGACGATAAATAGTATTACCGACGGCCACCGTCGAACGCGTCGTATCTTTTTCTCTTCTCTCTCTCTCTCTCTTTCTTTAAAAGCTCGAGATAAAAGCGCGTTGAAATTACGATACTTCGGATAACTGACGACGACCTCGAGAGCCGGCTCCGAGGTCTCTCCCGATAACAGATTTATCGCGTAAATTGCTATACTCTCCCGCGAACTAATCATTGCTGCTCAGTTAACCCGCATCTGATCCACTTGCTGGGCTTACAACCCGATTGTATACATACGTGTATACATCGAGAGAGAACACAGTCGATTCTCCGTTGGAGAACGCGAGCCCCATCTTTTTTTAGATAAACATTTTTCGAGAAGTTACTTTTCTTTAATTGATTTAAATTGTCAAGATCCTGCGAGCTCGTAAATATCTCAATTTAAAGAGCCGTGTCTTTTTTCCCCGACAGTCAGTCGTAAAGTAATTGCGCAGCAGACCGAGAACTTAGAAATAACCAATGGCGCCGGTTATATCCGAACGTATCAATTATCGCGAGGTAATTACAATGAAGGCCGCATTGCGCGATGAATATTAAGCGGCGGTGAACGTGTGATGACGTAACGATTTAATCAGTCGAGAGAAAAAGGCGTTCGCAACCTAATTCTTTAATTCGTCGGCGAAAAAAAAAAAAAAAAAACGGCGAGTTTACGGTAACGGTGGCGGATTTAGCGATAAAACGCGCGCTTAACGTTAAAAAGACCGCTTGTCCGTGCGAGGCGTTGATTGAGTCGCGTCGAAAGTGCGAATTCCTCGTAACACCCAGGCGGAATTATAATCTCGGCGAAATGCAAATCGCTCGCGTGGCAAACGTCCGCGAAGAGAAGGCGCTCAGCAGACAGTCGCAATTAGACGCGCGTTTAGAATCGACCGGCGTATTTATTGCTAAAATAAATTCGCATCGTTAGAAAGAAAAACAGAGAGAAGCGTGACGGGTCTCTACACGCGCAAAGTGCCTTCTTCCGCTCTTATTTCCATGTTCTCTTGTTTCTCGTTTGTTTTTCGCGTTTTTTTGTTTTAAAAATCCCACCTTCTTCCCGGATTAAATTTATTAATTAGTCACAACTGAAATAACAAAAAAAAAAACAAAAATGTGCGAGCTTTGCGCGGAATTCAAACGCGGCGTCGCAAAGGACTTCGCACAGGTGTCGATAATACGGAAACACGGTTCGCTCGTCGATAAACTCTCGCGGGGATTAAGGCCATTAATTGGAGCGCCGGCAAAAAAAGCCGTCCGTTTAATTTTATCTCTCGCACGACCTGCTTTTCTAATCCTATAAATTTCTTGCTTATGCGCCCATTTGCGGCAAATCCTGATTGTGGCTAGAAAAACCACAAATGGCCGCGGCTATACAAAGTATTGGTGAAATGTAAGGTCCGCGCGCGGCTTAGGAGACGTTTGTCTTTTTTTTTTTTTTTTTTTTTTTTTTTTTTTTTTTTTTTTTTTTTGGGAGTAACAAGAAATACGGATGTAAATCTTGCTGGATATATACGTTGCCGCTTGTAACTCTTATTTTATTGTGCGCGCACACCGCGCACATGTAAGCATTATATATTTTATCTCTTGTTTTTTTTTTTTTTTGTGACTACCTTTTTTCTCTTTCGCTCTGACGAATCGAATTGAAACTGATTTATCAGCGGAGAAAAAAGTCAGTCAGTCCGCGGTAGGATCCGCGCGACCGGAAGTATCGCCCACGTACGTACACGCTAGAAGCTGAACTTTTATGGCGGCATCGAGGAGCGATGTCGGAACGATGACGGTACCGTTTTCCATTGTAACCGACGCGTGCTTTCATTATAGTTCCTCTCGGACGAACGTGTGGCGTGTAATAAACGAAGTCCGGCGATATATAACGTACGTTTTAGTGCGTACGATATATACACTCAATCATACGGTTTGGAGGCTCGTTTTAGATCGAGAGAGGCTTCCACTCTCGATCGTGCCAAGTCGTCAGACGTCTAAGAATGCGAACGGTTAAAGTTTTCTCTCTCTCTCTCTCGACGAAGACGTTCTTTTCCCGCGACGTTACGCAACGGAACGAACGTCGTCGTTCGAGTGATATTTTGTCGAATGTGCCGGAAATGTGTCTCTCGAAAAAGATTTCTTATTAAATGCTAAAATTGCTACGTAAGATAAACGTCATGCCAGTGACCGGGCATTTAATGAAGAAGTAAGTGACTGGATATGTAAATTGGCAATCATAACATTTCTCGATGTTTTTTTTAAGTATTTTTTTAAATATGTTTTCTCGATTATTAGTTTCTAACTTTTACACATACACTTTGTCACAATTATTTCTTTAACAAATGACCGGTTATTGGAACGTTTACAAATGAGAAAAGAAATATAAAATAATTTTGTAAAATATATATATCGAATAGAAAATGAGTACGTGTGTGTACAAAGAATGAGAGAAACGTACTTTAAAAAACAAAGTGAGGTACAGTTTTCCTCTTCTCTTTTCTCGCAATGCCCACACGCCACGTTCTACCCGCGCGAAAAAGACCGAGAGAAAAATGAGGGTGAGCGACGTATTTTCTCACCGTCCCAGCGCGTCTGTCATCACGGATCTTTCGCTTTATCGTGTGGAGGAGAGTGAGACAAAGATGTGGAGTACGTGAAATTATCAAGTTCCGCGGTTAGAATAAAACGCGGCAAGAGTTCTCGATCTCGGTGAAACGCAATTCTCTCGTTGCCGACCTACTATGGAACGAAAAAATTTCAATCTATATATCTGTAACACAGAAACATACGTATGTACGCGCGCTATATGCGCGTAGAGAAAATTATAAAACAAACGAAATACGGGAGGGAAATCAGAGCCGAGCGATATATGTATATATATATTATTAATAACGCGCGTTCGGGCGCGCATAATGCGAGGGAGAGAAACGCGCCGGAACGCGACTCGCATGAGCGAACAGGCAAAAAGGTTTTTCGGTGCCGCCCTTTCGCCGATGCCGATCTTATTGTCCCGGGTCTCGGGTGGCGGTTTCTACCCCGCGGCTTCGTTGCGCGCGTTTAATACGATTTCCGCATATTGTCTCTCGACGCTCGAGAGCGTCCGTTCTTGTAAAAGCAAACCTGGCAAAACGCGCCGCTTTATGGGATCACGATTATATTGTTACCACGCTCGTACGTGTGTGTGTACACACACACACACACGTACTCGGAGGGAACGGACTATCCATTACATCCGCCGGATAAAATAGAGATGTATTGTCCTTATAAAGCGCGGCAAGTTGTAGCCGCCTGTACGCGGCACAGCGTTTATTGTTACCAAACCCATTAAATAGCCATTGTTTTATTTTTAGAATAGAAAAAGAAAAAACTCTCCCCCCCCCCGGCGCTGTGCGTGAGAAAATCGTCTCTCGCGTTTCTATTACTTTCTAAAACAAATAAATAATTTGGAAAAACACACAAAAAATATTATATGACTACACGGAGAGCCGTTGCGTTGAGTATTTTCGGACATCGGGAGAAACGCGTCGTCAAAAAAACGTCGTCGACCTTTTTACAATAGCTGAATCATTCCGTTAGGTAATTAGCTCCGCTAAACGACGGACACGTTTGCCACATCGCGCGCGATGGTGGGCCGAAAGAGAGACGTGAATGTGTTTCTGCGGAGGCGCACCGAGTGACACGCCGAGAAGACATTTTCCAACAGCAATTCTCTAACGGTACTCGATCGCTGTTAAATATAGATCCGCCTGAGCGGAGCTAAAAATACAAGAGACTCTCGAGACGCGCGAACCGAGAGAAAAAAAAACCCAATAACAAAACCTCTTTAAAGCGCGAGTGATTGAAGATCGCGTGCGGTCCGGCCATTTTGTCGGCGGCCGACGCATAATGGCATTGTTCCACTCGTCAGTTTCAGCTTCGTTGTTTCTCTCCAATGGCGAATTCCATTTTCCGAGAAATTACACAGTATAACGATTCGACTATGCGTAACGAAACCTCACGGGATCTCTTTTTTTGCCAGTTCTGCTGTGGATATGCAAAGAGAGAAAGAGAGAGCAGCGCGCGATCCTCTTCGGATATAAACCAGTTTTCGGTTAATGGAGCTTCGTGCGCGCGCGCGCGTGTGTTTGTTTGTTTGTGTATGTGTGTGTGTGTGTGTGTGTGTGTGTGTGTGTGTCTCGCTTACCCCAATGCCCTTTTCGCTGCAAGCACCGCGGATAATCCACTTTTTTCTCATCCGCCCGTCATTAATCACAATTTCTTATCGGAAAGTTTATCACAATTACGGACTTGATACATGAGATTAAGAATACAGTTAATTAATTAATTGTATTCTTCGATTGAAAACTAAAGTAAAAAGAGGCTCTTGCAGAGAGATCGAAACGTCTCGCTTTTTATGTATTTATCAAAACTTTAAGTTTGTTTAATTCAACATTTTTACGCAAAATTGACCTTCATTATATTTTATTTGGTTTCACTGAATCAAAATATTTTTCTTTCAATCAACCTGCTCTTGCAATGTGATTGCAAAGCGTCCGTCTCTCTCATTGTTTTTTGCGCCGTCTATATAAAGTGCGTACACACGAACGTCGATCGACGAGCTATTATGCGCAAAACGGTAATACGCGTGGTGGTGTTAAGTGGCGATACACGCACGCGCGCATTCACCCGAGTGTATACAAGACACAAAACGGTGAGTGACCTAGAAACACATTATCGCGCGATATATACTGCGCGTTGCGCAGCGGCGACCCACTCACGTTATACGCCCGACAATCCGGAACGATGTGCCTGCCCGCGCCGATCGGGCCATTATCATCGACACCCGCCTCGAACGCGTCATCATCGCCATCATCACCATCATCATCATCATTATCATCATCATCATCATCATCGGCTCGCTTGAAGTTCTCTCTATGTCATCACATGTAATTAACGTTATATCATATATACGGCCTACTTTTAACCCTCTAATATGGAGACGCAGTGCATGGATTCCCGCGTAAGCGTATAATTTGTTTGCGAGAAGAGAAACCTTGAAGAAGACGAATAACGCGCAGGTTGTTGTTAAAAGCGATAAAATATTACCGATACGTTTTAATCACTTTATTTTCGCTCGTTGATGTACACACGCGGAATGAAATCAAATTTTTTTTTCTTTCCTGCGAAACACCAATCTGCGTGTGTTGATTCCCTCGTGTGCAAGATTCGTTCAAGATTCGTCCTGCCCTCCGACACGAACGTGAGAGAGACCGCATCTTCCCCCTATCAGCCTTCCTTCTAACGGTAAAACGGTAACCGACCATTGCATTTGCGTACGAGGCCCCTGGCCGGCTAACGGAGTTAATTAAAATCGTTAAGGATGGTTCGTCCCTTACAAGGATTGCCTGGCACGAATGATCTTCGTGTTCGGAACGAGCGATCTGGTGGTTTTACTAGCTTGGCTATCGAAGAAAAATGGCGGCGCAGCACCGCGCGAGAGATTTGATCTTCGAGAATTCTATTTGCGTTCAGATTAATTAATATTCGTGTAAGATTCGGAAAGAAGAGGATGTTGCGTTGCCAACTTGTTTTTTTCTTTTTTCTTCTAATTCTTTTTTAAGAAAATTACGTATCTACAAGTATCTCGCAATTACGTCCGAGCAATTAATAGCGCTCGCTATGAATAAGAAACATTTTTTAACGATCTTTCCCATAAAGAAACACCGCTGTCGAAACACAAACACGGTGTAGACAGATTTATGCGACGATAATTATCTTCCACGACCGTTATCTCCGCAATCGTTTAAATTCCAGCATCCTGCAGTAATTCACCTCGGCTGCGTGCAACTCGCGTATACAAGTGCAAGCCCGAGCTGAACCGCAAAAGAATCCCCGTTAATATTGTGTCGCAGCCCTCTCTCGGCGCGAACTCGGTACGTTCTTAGATCGTGCGATCTTCGCGCGCTTTAAAATTCCGCCCGCGCTACGTCAGATTTATATTTTTAAGAAAGTTAAACATATATATGTGTATTTTTTTTTGTTTTAAAATTATTGTACGAGTTTTATTTCCAAACGAGAGAATCTCGTATATCATCTCGTATAAAAATATCGATACTATCTTATAAAAGAAAAATTTATCTTACATCTTATTTTGCAAACGTTGGACGCGTCGATCGCGAAGTATTTTATAAAATCCAACGTGAACTGTCTCGTTATATATTTTTAAACGAATTAAACTATTTGTTTTTTTCTCTTTTTCGAAAAAATCGATTTATCAAGTGCTCGCGAAGGATCGCGTCATCGTCTCTCTCTCTCTCTCTCTCTCTCTCTCTCTCTCTCTCTCTCTCTCTCTCTCTCTCTCGCGCGATTTGTGATACCGATTTATTAATAAATCCGCCGCGTGTATGTAGAAATTTTTCGTTCCGCGGAATTCACTTTCACTTTGATGTGAAAAAGAAAGAAAAAAAAAAAAAAGCTGGAAGTAGACGAAAGAGAAGAGGCGCCTCGCGCGACCGGTTTTCGCCTTCGGTTCCTCGCGCGAGAGCCGCGCGCTGCGCCGAGCAAGCGCGGTCTCTAAGGATTCCGCTACCGGCATTGTAATAGATGCTCGTATAAGGCGCTTGTCAGGAAGTGGGCCATCCTCTCATTCATCCCGCTCTCGTGCTTCTATTTGCCTTTTAGCGGCATGTCGGCTCGTAAAGATTATTATTACTATCCTCTGGAACTCGCGCGCGCGCGAAGACGACGAGACGACGACGCACTCGTCTCGAAAATGTCGTCAATCTTCCTCTTTTCTTTTTTTTTTTTTTTTTTTTACTCTTGCGCAACAATCGATCACTCTTCCTTTCCGTCAGAAAATACATGGAAAGTGAGAGCGTAAAAAAAACCTCATTTACATATATTAAAAAGAAAAAAACCTGTTAATTAATTAATCAACGAAGCAAGAGCGTTTCTCGGAGTCGCATTTCACGCTACACAGTTTTACTTTTAACGTTGGGTGATGTCTTCAACGTGTTTCAGCCCGCGCGTCTGCAGTATTTGTACTTTCAATAATCGCGCAATTTTGAAAGATGTGTTTTATTTTCTCCGCCGCGCGCGAGCACGGGATTTATTTAGTCTTGCATTTCTCTCTGAGATACGATCCCATTTCGCGCGACGAACGCTCGCGGGCGTTATTTAGTATTCTTCTTTGTTGCTAAAAGAAAGGAAGAGAAGTGTCGTACGGTAGCAATTAGCGGACACGTAAGCAGAGACCGCCCCCGGCGATATACAGCAAAGAGGTCCGGGAGAAAGGGTCTCCCTATCGAGGTGGCGTGAAGGGCGAGAGAGGAAGCATAAAGGATCCACGGGGCCGGAAGAATTTAGTCATGGTCCTTCTCTCTTTCTCTCTTTTTTTCTCTTTCTCTTTCTCTCCTCGGTTCGGTGTTCGGTTGCCTGCTTTAATGTTCCTCCGCGTGCATTCGCGTCCGCCTGCCCACGCGAGGCGACCGCCCCTTTAACATCGCCGGTATTCGCCTGATTTATGAATGCCCCGGCTATATTTAACAGCGTGTTCGCCATTGAAGACATGCCTTAGGCAAAGCGCGTGAGGCGAGCCCGGCGAGCGGAGAGAGAAGAGATGTCGTTCGCTCGCGCAAACGAGAGAAGAGGACAGAAGGAGAGAGGAAGAGCGAGTGAGTGAAAGAAAGAGAGAGAGAGAGAGAGAGAGAGAAAGGGAGGAGGCTCCAGGACAGGTACGACAAGCGGGCACGTAATCCCTGTAATGCAGAAACCTACGCCATCCAGACTGCATTCAGAAGATGCACCGGGAAATGCATGCGCGCGCGAAATAGTCGCTCGGCGAAGATGGGGGCTCGCCCTCGTCGAAATGGGTGTTACTAGGTTCTTACCGATGTTTAAGAATTTTTGTCGCGGCCGATTCCGGATCCTGGAATCTCCGAGAAGGCTTGAAGAAAATTGCTCTCCACGTTAAGAGATGCGTTCAAGTAGGTAAAGCGAACAGTTGCGGTCAGAAGAACAGTCGTGCTCGCGCGCAAACAAAAAAAAAAGAAAAAAAAAGAAAAAAAATCGGAAACTCGTTTCTCGAAACGAGCGTGTTACTAAATTTGCACAGATTCGCATTGCGGCGAGAAAGAAATTCGCGAGCGTATATACACTTGAGAATTTTTTCACGGAGCGATTTTGTAATCAGAAAATTCAAGGATCGCTTTGCGAAAGTGAGAGTAGATGCGCGTGTGTAGATAGGCACACAGATTTTTGGACAGTTGTTTTTTAGAAAATAAAAAAAAAAGAGAGAGAAAGAGAGAGAAGTTTTCAAATTCGAGGGATCGGTTTACGCGGCTCGACGACATCGTCGTAATCTACATTTCGTTGATCTAATCCCGGTAATATCTCGAGCCGCGGCAATTTGCATACATTAAATCGATCGGCGAGACAAGAATCAGAGAGACCCATAGGCTCTCGACGACGGTGTTATCCCGGATTATCGGGCATTGCTATCGGGAGGGTATCATGTTATAAGTATGATTTTAACAGATTGTCGCGCGACGTTTTGCGCCCGCTCGCGAAGTCCTTCTTTTCCGCATTGCTCGCGTAATCTATTGTTCTGTAAGTCACATAAATTTTCGGAATGCCGAAGAACACCGGCGCGCTGTAGAAGAAGGAAACATCTATTGAACGTCTCTCGACATTTTCACGAAGAAGAAGAAGAAGAAGAAGAAGAAATCGCTTTCGCAAGAATGATTTCTCGCGAGGTTTTTCTCGATATTTCAGTCATTCGAATGTTTTTTTTTTTTTTTTTTAATCTTAATTTATTTGTAGATTTTTTTTTTTAAATCAATGTATCGTGTCACAACATATTCTCTGTCCTATTTGTCTTTTTCTCTCTCTTTCGACGTTAAATTAAGACAACACGTGGGAGCAATAGGTTTCCATAAATTTAAAACGGAGAACCTCCGTGATTCGCGTTTAGAATTACAGATTTATGTTCTCATCGTATGCAAATCACGGACTTATTTATTGGAAGGAGAAGACTCATGCGCGTTTCGACTCTCGAAGTTCGTTACGCACATAGTTCCCACGCGGTTGTATCGGTAATGAATCTGACCAGCTACGCGCGCTCCCTTCTGCTCACTTCCAACCGCTTTTATCGTTCGATTTAATTTAGCGCTGAAATACGGCGCCGTGTGGAAAAAGATCGCGCCATGCATCGAGCGCGCGCGCGCGCAACGAGCTCGCGGAATGCCAATTAGTTTCGCGTATTTTTGACGATAGCGAGCCACGGTTTCTTTTATATGCGTATATTGAAAATTCCGCTTCGTCTGAAGTTTTAAAACAGTTACAAGGCGAGAGACGTTCGAGCTCGTCGTCGCGAATCGAAGTCAGACCGACGATATCGAGTCGACGATTTCGCACTTCAATTAATAGCGTAAGAGAGCCGAGATGTGTCGAGTTGAAGAAGAAAGGAGAGAAGACGAAGAAGAAGAAGGGAGAATAGAACGAGGGAAGGGCGTTTGCGCCTGCTTATCGCTGCGGCGCGTACTCGCAATACTCCCTCTTCGTATGCCCAAGTGCATTGGTGCAATCCCGGAGCCTTGAAAGAGCTGGTTCTATCGCGATCTACATAGTTGCATAACTTGAAGCGGGGTATCGATGTTCTCTCGAAGGCGAGCGACCGCGCGCGCGAGCGGGCGAGCGAGCGAGCGAGATCGCGATGCACCGGTGCGCAAACAGGGAGACGGAGAAAGGGTTGGGAGGGCGAGCGGGGTCTCCGGGTGAGGGCCAAGGCGTGACGAGGACGGTGCACCCAAGCCCGATGTCCGATAACGAACCGGCGCTTACTACTGCCAGAGCGAACGATCTCATTTCTTCTCCCGACCGCGCGTTTGTTCCTTATTCCATATTCGAATCATCGTAATTCGGATCTCACAGTCGTCGGTTCCGTCGCGCGGCGAGAAGTATATGAGACGTTCTCGGACGCGCGAGCGAGACGGCGCGATGGAGTTGCGTCGCGAGTGTGTCGTCACATCGGTGGAAATCGATAAGGCAAATTGAAAATCGGCATTTTTTCGAGACGGGACACGGCGCGATTAATTTCTCGCATTAATTGGGTTCTGACGCGCGTGACGACCGCGCGTGGAAAGTTTCCGCGAAGATGAATTATTATAGCAAATATACGGAATCTCTCCTCCTCCTTTTTCTCTTTCTCTCATTCCTGGCCCGCGAACGTGCGGATGCATGCGGGCGATGATTTGCGGCCGCGCGTTTTAATTGGGCGCCGTATCACGTGTGTGTGTGTGTGCGTGTATGTGTGTGTGTGTATATGTATGGCTCCTTTTCACGCGCTCTGCCTACTGGCCACTCTCGCTTTCGTGCTGCCACGGGGGACCCTGCCTTGCTTTCTGCAAGATGGTAGAAAACTCCTCTGTGTCGAGAGCTCAACCTTCCACGACTCGACTTCCGCGTTGGGCGCACCGTAAAGGGCTGTGCACACTCACGGCTCAAGTTACACGCGATATCCCCCGCGATAACTCGTTTCTTTTCGCGTCCGAGATAACCGCATATCGCACGTTGGGCTTGAAATAGCAAGACGATTAAAAACAACACTGAGATTAAAAAAAAAAAAAAAACAAAAGTAATTAATTTATCAAACGAAAACGCGGATATAATAAAATTATCGTAAATCGCGCGTACACTCATGTGTGTGCACAGGCCTTAAAACGCTCGATCGCAAGAGGACGTCGACGACGTGGGCGCTGTTTTTTTCCCCATCATCGATTTTAATAAGGAACGACGACGGTGACGACGACAACGACGACGACGACGACAACGACGACGACGACGACGACGAGACGCGGTTATGACGGCTCGCGAAGGTGGTGCTGTAAAACCAGGTGATAAAGATACGCTTCGCTCGCTTGCTCGCTCGCTCGTGTTCGCGCGCTCCGTTCGTCGAGGCTATCTGCCGTAGATATTGTTATTAAGTGTCGTAAAGTTTATTGCGACGACTTTGCACCGCTACGGCGGCGGGTGTGGGTCGCGGGATGAATTCATTGTAAGTGGCGGCCGCGGTCCGTTTTCTAGCCGGTGCAGAGCTTTTGTCACGCCTCCGCGTCTCCGATCCCTTCGGCTTTTCCGAACCGCGACGAAAGAGCTCTCCGCGAGCCCTTCGCGAATACCGTATACCGTTAGCTTTTATTGGGAAAGGACTTCGAAATAACACTTAACGTCCGATTATTGCGTTTCGTAATTAACGTATCGAATCTTCGTTAAAAAAAAGTGAAAGGACAGTCTGGAGACTTAGAAAGTCTAGAATATGTTAGAAAGTAATAAGAAACACACATGTACATAATATATAGCATACGTACATATGTGTGTGTGTGTGGGAAGCAATAAGAAAGAATTTAAAAGCATACACACACACACACAATTGTATCTTACAAGTTTCCGAAGTTGATCGCAATATGTTATGTTAATTTTATAAAACATAACGTTTTACTGTTTCTTTTCCTCTCTCGTGAATCTCAAGAGAACGAAGTGGGCTGTGCATATTTATTAGAAGAGGAGGAACGCACACAAAACTCTCCGGAGTGTTGTCCAAAGAATATTGGCCGCGGTTGTTTCTTCGGGTCGGTCATTCATTCTCGTTGGCTTCTGTTCTTCGAGAAAGTATCATTGATAATTATGCGCGTTGTCCGTTAACCCTGATTGGCACGTTGTTCCGTTGTAATGATGCGGCTGAGCCGATCGATCATCGGCTACTGTAGCAATTGCAGCCGCAGACAGCATCGTTCCATTCGGTGGCCCCTTTTTTTTCCCCCCCAGTAAAAGACTTTTGGGTGGTCCTGCGTGTGGACACATCAAAGAACACACACACACACACACACACACACATACAGAGACAGACAGACAGACAGAACAACTCAAATATTTACGTTACGTTATTTATCGCATAACAGCGTACCTATAATTTATTATTGTTATATAAAGAGTTTAAAAGAGACAAAAATAACTTACGACCGCGCGAGGGAATATTATATCTGGCGAATAAATGCATTGTTTCAAGGCAATCAGATATCCTCTTGTGATCGCGCCGGCGAGAGTGACGTTCCGTGAGGTTTTTCCACAGAATCGAACGTTAAACGCTCTTTGTTGCCTCCTCGCAGAGCGTGCCACGCAAGAGACATTGATTAATGCTACGTCGGCTCACTTTGCCGCCATTAGTCTTGGCTCTCATCTTCATTATAATGTCACGGAGCTAATCCCGGCGCCCATTGATGCGATCCAAGGAGTTTCGTCGCGCGAGCGCATCCGCAACAAAAGGTCCCTTCTTCTCCATACCTGCGGAGAGAATGCACCTTTTGCCTTCGGAGTCGTCGCGCTCCTTAAACAGTCATTACAAACATCGAATTAATCTCGCGAAACCTCGTCCTTTTCTGGGTGGTCGCGTGAAAGCGCCCTTCTATATAATGCGATTCTCTGTAATTAAATACTCTTCCCGTCTCTTCCCCGCAATTTTATTGAAAACTTATTTCGCGTAATTTCAATTTGTTTTCAATCGTCTGGTATTTATATCGAAAATGTGTTTCTTATTTTGTTCTCGTAAAGTTGAAAGCACAGAGGTTTTTATCTGTTAAACTCACTTATAATAAGACAAAATTATTACAACACATTCAAGCTCGTGTTTCATTAAAAGATAAGATTTTACGGTCAATAAGAGGCCAACATGCTGTGGATGTACGTGCAAATGTATTTTTTAAAGGAGTAAATTTAACACACACAGAAATTTAAATTGATTTTAACTCGAAAATTCATCTAAGATGCTTAATTTCTTCTTAATATATATTGAGATTATTATTTTGATGTATATTAAAAATTAATTATTTCTTTTCTAAATTATTTTTCTTCTTTACGTCGTTACTCCTGCTCAAGAACTTGTAGATGCGTGTTTGCGTCGGGCGATGGTGTTACACGCATACTTGAAGTTTTTACGGTTTTGAATTGTTACAATCGTGAATTGTTACATTCCTCAATAGGACAGACAAGTATAATTACACCGTGTGTGCCATATTATATATATTCCCGTATCAGCCTCGGGGTAACGATCCTTGTGGATGTGTATAAATTTAATTATATCCTTACGCTCTCCCAGAGAGTTATATGTATCCTGCCTGACACGTCTCTCTAAGGCTCTCTTGCTCCCTTTGCAAGACAGTTGAAAATAAGTCCTCGCGGATCGTAAAGCTGTCAGTACACGCTGACATTTCAAGCGCGAGACAAATTGTAAAGGCGATCCTATCGTGCCGTGAGAAACGCGAGTTTCTGCATTGGGCAGCAACTCTAACGCGCGCGCGCTCGCGCACAAGTTTCTCTTCTCTACGCAAGATTGTATTTTATTTGGGCAAAGTAACGACGTGCCGTATATATTCGAATCCCCAGCACTGACAATTACCATTTGAGAGAGAGATATATATTTGTATACCGTTACTGCGCGCGTTGCTAAAACCTTTGCGCGATAGAAGCCATTGAAAAAGGCAAAATGTGAACACAAATGTAACGTGAGCGCGAAAGAATTTCTACGAGAACTGTCGAGAATTTAATTGTATTCTGTTGTTCTTGTTTCTGCAAAAGTTTTAATACGTTGTTCGTTGATTTATTACTCGAGGTGAGGCAAATCCTCCCCTTCTTTTCCCAGTGCGAATAATTAAAATCCGCGAAGACATCTTAATAATCTCAGCACGTTTGAAGCGCGCGCGCACACACACACACGCACACATTGCGCGCCGAGGGTATATATTTATACACAATACGAATCGATGCTTATCTCGGCGATGTTTTTATCGGTCGTGCACGAAGCGGCTTTTGATTATCGAAAATAATATTTAACCACGCGGCGCGCATTGAACGGGAAGAGATCGCATCGTGAGCTTTCACCCTTCTCCCTCCCACTCCCTTTCCCTCCGCTATGAGGATTCTCCTTTAATGTTCATGATTATCCTACCCATTCGAGGATTATACCTTGTGGAATTATAAGGTCGACGAAACGAATCTTCATCATCCTCGGCCGGGGCGTTATTCGAAATATAATAAAACGCCGAATACCTGACATTTTTCAACGCCTCGATCTTTTTTTTTTTTTTTTTTCATTTTTTTTCTTTACTCGCTTTTTGTGAGAGACTTTTCCGTCATCGCGCGATCGATGACTTCGGCCGGTCGTCGCGTGCGTACGCAGAGAAATTTTTTTACAAACAACCGTCTTTTTTTCACACAGATCGATCGAGGGGAATCAAAAGCGCAAACAACACAGCACTCCACTTAGGCAAAATCAATATGTGAATGATGGCACGGATTGAGTTCAGCGTCCTCGTGCTTCTTACGCGCGTGTTTCTCGACTTTGCGGTGAAAACTTGGTCCAAGGTCACTCGGTGGTGGATGACGAGTCAATCTTGCCGAGACGGAGTACGCGCGCAAATATTGAATCAGCGCACCGAAGGAGAACACAAAACGCGGACTCGCGAACGAATCTTTCTCGTGGGTTCGTCGCAAAATGTGTTCTGGGGGAAGATGTCTCAGGTGTACGTATATACGTCGAGGTCGAAAAAATTTGCGACCTCCAGTGAGGTCTTCGGGGATTTCTCGGAAATAAAGAATTCAGACGATTTATGTTACAACAAAGCGACGAGGAATTGCGAAATAACCGCTTGTCGATCGGTGACGAGAAGTCGAGACGTACGTCTCACTCTCGTCCTTCGAATGACTGATCATCCGCATTGACATTCATCGACATCTAACATCACCGTTTGCGAAATTGATTTGAAGAAGCGTACGTGTGTAACACGACATCTCGTCTCGCGGCGTCACTTACGTTCGAAAACATTTTTTTTTTTATACACGCGACTCGCGAGATTCCGCGGCGTGTGAGTAAGATCGCCGCGGAAATCGCGGCTGGCGACGCGACGGCGGCGAATTCATTGGCGCCAGAACGGCAAAGTCGCGCTTACCCTACCGCAAATATTGAATTTTGCGGTGACAAGACCGCGTTTAAAACGTCCCTCTCTTCGGGGTCCCCCTCATCGCGTCCGATTCGAGGAAGTATCCTTTCTCGGTCTGTAATTTGTCGGAATAACACCGCCGCGCGCCAGGCAATCCGTGAAGGTCCTTTGCGGCCGTAACCGCGAAATGTACTTGCGAACGAGCGATTTGTTGCCGCGATGGTCTCCCGAGTGAGGGAGATGTTCTTCTCGAGTGTGAGAGAAACGCGCGAATGTAATAATTTACAAACGCAATCATCTTGCGAAACGTAACGGCTCGGGGGGGGGAGGGGAGGAGGATGCGATCATCTTGAGGATTTAACGATCCGAAGATCGTAATCACTTAAGGACGTAAGCATGTGATACGATCGAATAACGATACGATCGCGTTACACTCCGAAAACAGACGATACATATAGGAATAAAATTCCGCCGTTGTGTGAAAAATGCGCTAATTCAGTCGAAGATGTAAAATTACATTCGCGCGCGCGCGCGTGCGTCTGAAAAAGAACACATTATATTGTTTCTCTCGAGAGCGAAACATATAATTTTTCACAATCTCGCGCGCGAGCAATAAAAATTCCCGAGCAAATTCGCGGGACAAAGAACCGCTCAATCCGCGCGCTGTGTCGAAGGAAGAAGCGAGGAGAAACACGCGATCGATTCTCCTCGCGCGTTTCGATTTTACACGCGGATTGAAATGCGCGGCGTCGTGTCAATATATCGAGAGCACATGTGTACTCACATATGGCGGCGGCTGTCCCGGTAGGACAAAAATCGCAAAACCCAGTCCCCGCGAAGTCCTATAACATTATCCGTTTCCAACGCGTTTCTCATTTCGCGCATTTCATCCAGCGCGCGAATTTTAATTGAGGAAGTAATACGGTAATAAGGTAAACTTGAATTTCAGCGCGCGTGACGAATTACTTTTTTTTTTTTTTTTTGCGCCTTTACCCTGGGCGCATGGTATATATAAATATCGCAATTTTGTTTTTTGTTTTTTTTTTTGTTTTTTTTTTTTGTCGTTTCAGTATCGCTTTTACGCAAAAACAAAATCGTGTACGCGCGAGTTATCGCCCCTGCGTATAAAAAACAGAAGAGAGTACAAGTGTATCTTAATTCTCGATTTTTCCGAGTCGTCGCTTTCATGCGCATTTATGAGACGCGAGATCTCTCGCGTCGCCGAGATTTCGCGAGTCTTTCTTTTCAGGAGCAGATATGCGCGGTAGTATAGAAAATATCGTGCGCGGGACGGACCGATGTAATCTAATAGAAAATACTGTGTTGTAAAAATGATTTGTATATTCGACATCATTGATAGGCAAGTGGAATTACTTTCACGATGTCAGTGTACGCGCGCTCGCGCGCGCGCAATAGCGCGGCAGTCAGTAGGAATAGGCGCGGCCGGAAACGTCAGTTTCGAGCCAGGCTAATCCCTGTACGCGTCGAGGTAGTCGCGGGGAGGAGGGTCTCTTTCTTGCAAAAGACGAATTCAATTTAAACGCCGTTAATCGTCGATCGCGCAAAGGACGGCCGACCGCGCGAAACTTACCATTCAATGGACGTGAATTGTAATCGCATTACCGATGCAATTTCCTTTGTATCTGTACTACACGGCGCGCGTATAAGCCCTAAGGACTTGACGCGCTGAGATACGGATTTAAACGCCCGAGAACGTCACAATGTCTAGAAACATTGAAAGAAGGAATTTAGCAGATTACAATTTTTTTAAAATACGCGAGTATGATTCAAACAACTTGACATTCAAACAAAAATTAAGAAAACATTGTTGTGTCTACTTACATCGCTTTAAGCTCGCAGATCTATTAAATATAGACAAATATATCATTTTACTGTCAAATATTTTCTCCGCGATCTCATCTCTTTAATCTTTCGCGCGATCTTCTCGCGCCTTCTTCTGCCTCATCATCGCCTCATTTTCGCAAACACACAAACCTGCAAATAGTGGGCCGAATTTTGGCACGATATGGTAATCGAAGAAAGGCCGAAGGATACGGAATGGGGCCAGCGCCGCCCTATGACCTCTCCACACACCCGCCGGCGCGACCGCCGTCGCCGCCGCGGGAACGGCGCGGAAATTCGTCGATCTCGCGAGATATCGATTCGGCATGAATCTCGATCGCACCATGACCTCGGCTTCGGAACTGCGCCGGCGCGATGCGCGCGCGGTCCTCAATTATAACGGCTCACGCGAAAATGCAGTTTAAATTGCAGGTTCACGTCATCTCTTCTCTCGGTCGGATCGAGCGAGGGAAACGATTTCGGCCGGTCGCCTCGATTTGCAACAGGCCGCCGGTCGGTTTCGAATGATCCAATCAAACGTATAGCGCGGAGCTTCTGCCCTGCGCCGCGCAGACTATACGGTAATGCGAAACCGACACACCGTTATATTCATCACGACCCGCCGTGACGTTCTTTCTCTCTTTCTGTCTCTCTATCTCTCTCTCTCTCTCTCTCTCGCTCTACACAAACAAACGCGGAAACGCGTGCATGCGTATATACAGCCGCAGCGAAAAGGAGAACGCGACATCACGCGAGCGATGCCCGCCGCGTTGTTTTCGAAAAGGATCTCGCGCCAAATACACACATTTTTTTAACAACAAACTTTTTGCAACTCCTCTCCCGTGTTGCAAAATCCATATCGCATCCGTGTCTCCGATCGCGCGTTTCTCTCTCTCTTCTATTGTGTGTATTATTTAAAGAAGATAAACGCCGTTCCGTGTGTCGCAATCGATAAAAAAAACTCTTACGCTAATTCCGTATTTTATAACGAAAGAAAAGAAAGTGCAAGAATTATGTTTACGCGTCCGTAATGTGCGGCATTAAAGTCTCCGGTGATTTCAATGCGCGCAAAAGCGGCGAGGCGGCGATTAATGTCGCGCGGCATAACCCCACGTGTTCATTGGCAACAAATGGCCGTATTAAAGTTCGGTTAAGACTATTAAATTCCGAATAAAATTTATTCCATTAGCGCACGCGCGCGGAAATTAAATATTACCGCAACGAAAACAGTAGTATATCAAGATCAGAATTTTTATTCCCCGTGTGTTTTTGTTTCTTCCAGAATCGATACGTCTTTTTTTTTTTTATTCGATCCGCGCTTTCGCGCGTTGAAAATTTCGCACACCTGTGAACTTCGATAATTTATATATTGTTCTTCGATTGTTGTTTCGCGGTAGCTCTCGTAGCCGAGAGAAAGAGAGAGAGAGAGAGAGAGGCACGAATGAGGCTTTCAAGGTGGCACTTTAATCGATCCGGTCCCACGAACGTGAGACAGCGTAAGATCGCAAAAAAAAGCGGTGGTCCAGGACGGTTTCTCGCCGGTAAATCCCTCTCGGTCGTCGATCTATTGTTCAGCACGCGGACGAGCGAGAGCGACCATAAGTCATTACACGTCGAGGGCTTGATTATGATCTCCATTGTGGCGACCGTGTCGTGAGCATTGTTCGCCAAGCCACCTGTAGCCAACGGCTTCCCTCCTCGCCATCCCTCTTTCGCACACACGTTGCCTTCTCGCAATCGCGACCAGAGAGAAGAGTTTTCTGTATTAGGGAGTTTTTCTCGTCTATTTTAATTTCGCACGGAAATGTGCGTTTGCGAAAACTGTTGCGACACAACGTGAAACTTGGTTTTGAAACTTTATTAAGCAACTCTTTTTGTTTTGTTTTGTTTTGTTTTTTTTTTCTTTTGTGAGATGATGAACGCAGCATATGAAATGCTACAAAGAAAAAATCGGAATTGCGTATACTTCTCTCTCGTCTGAAAGAAATCAACTTTTATATTAGAATTATGATGTTCTCGCAAGATAAAGTGTGTTGTATTTTTTTCGCATTGACGCTCGTGCGCACTTCGACGGATGTGTTGTGCGTGGTGTGTGTGTGTGTGAATGTGTTATCCGGAAAAGTCGCCGCTCATAAATTGTCACGACGCGGAAGGCTTTCTTCCGAAAGTCCCACGACGCACCGGGCCGTTAATCTTGTCGGATTCGAGGAGGCATTGTAATCCGCGGCGCGTTGCGTCGTCGCTCGTTCGTGAACGGAGAAAAGCGCGCCTCCTCTTTTCCTGGTTTATTTGACGCGAAAGAGAACTTCGCGCCATCCTCTCAACGTACAAACAGTCGTAACACACATTTGTGCATTTAATATATATTGTAATGTCGATATTGAAGAAATTTTTTTTCTGAATACGTACATATACATTATATATACATTTGATCATGCGCATTACGTACGACGCGTGTTACGACGACGAGTCGTGAAACAACAAATCTCTTATCGGTTCGAAAAAATAAATACAAAATACATTATTATCGTTGCGCGATTTCACTTTCCGAGACTTTCCTTCGTTTCCCTTTTAGCGAGTTGTCAAAAAATTTAGGATCAATCGTCAATTACACGCGCGCGCGTCAACCGAATACGTTAAGAGAGAAAGCGAAGTTGCGCGCATAATGTGCATATTCATTGCGCGCAACAAAAATTATCGCGGAATTGATTCCGTTGGAAATATAATTTTTCTTTCTCGGATCGTGTTTTCGTCTCGAGCGCGAGTTGTTGTATCCTTTGCAACGCAAAGTGAGAGAATCGCGTTCTCTCGCGCTTCTCCGCGCGCGGCACCGGAAATTGGGTGTCGCGCGCACGGCCACGCACGGCCTTTCGATTCCCGAGTTTATCGGTCGCCCGGCGTATTTTAGAAGTCGCAACTCATATGGTCCAAGCGTTTTAGCTGTCCCGACCTAACCCAGAGATATCGCCTCCTCTTTCCGGATCGGTTTCGCACTAACTTATCCGCTGCCTACACACCGTGCACACAGCGCGGGATAAGAATAAAACGTGAGACGAGGAGAATTTCTCTCTCCGCGCGGAGACCAATGACATAAACGTGTTTCTCAGAGCGAGTTGTCAAACCTCTCCGGTTTTTTACATGTAAAACAACGGCCTATCGAAACTACCGGATAAAGTAACGTCATGTCTCACGTCTCTCGCGAGATAAAATTAAACAAGATAAATTGCGTCGACGTATCTTTGTACGCGGATTAAAATCGATTTCCGTCTACATACATTGTGATGTACTTTTCGCGACTCGTTGAAGTCTTGACGCGTCGCGGACTACGTTTTCTCGGAAGCGGCAGAAATTGCGTTGCTTTCTTTTTCTCCTTTTCGTGGTATTTTTTTCTTTTTTGTTTTTTCATTTTTTTTCTTCTTTTCGCGACGCAATGAGTAACGAGCGGACGCTTCCGAGAAGGAGCGCGGCAACGCGCACGGCGGGTTCGTCGTCGTGTGAGTTATACGCGCGAGGGTGCGAAGAAGTGGTCAGACCAGTGTCAAATCTCGGCTTTCACTGCGTCTGTGTGTGACCCACAAAGGTGAGTGCGCGCGCGTTTACGCGTGTGCGCGCGACCAACCGAGCGCGAAGCTCGTTCGCAGAGGCCGTGAATTACCTGCCTACCTACACGCGCTCTCATGCACACACATGCACGAAAAGGGCACGCAGAAACGAGCCCCTCTGCGCTACCGAATGCTCATTATCCGCCGACGGTGCGAGGCTATATCGCTTTGTAACGAGCAAAAAGCAGGAACAACGAAGCTCAACGCGAGACGAGAAGACGATCGCTCGGTCCTGGATACTCGCACGCGAATTTTTTCGACTCTTTCGTTCTTTCGCTCGCGAAACAGACAGAAATTCGCGGATTTGGCGAATGCACTTTTACGCAAGTCAGCCGCGTGTATATTTTTCCGCGCCGAGAGGGCACGAGAATAAGAGACGCGCTGCCTTGCGTAACCGCCGCCGCGCGGATGATGAGGCGGGATCGTAATCGAAAGAGAAGACCGTTTTATTGTGGCGCGGGAGAGAAAGGAACTGAACATTTGATCGATAGTATAAATTTGCTGTTGTCGGTCGCTGAGGGAAAACAGATTCCCCCTCATTTGGCGTTCAGATGCGCATTTCGCGGCGTTTAGCGCCAATCTCATGCCGCTAATCATCGTGCGCATTTCTCCGCGAGTAAAGGAGATGCGCGGCCTTGTAACCCAGAAGTAATCGCAACAAAATGCCCCGGCGCGTTGAGCGCAAACACCGCGCCGGAATCCATCTTCTAGCGATATTTCCGAAGGGAGCGCGACCTCGATATTCGCGTTATTTCGTTATCTCTCGCGCCTCATCCTCGCGCAGAGGTGCCCTTGACTCGAGACACTTCATCTTCTCTTTAATTTATGCTTGTATAATGCCACATGGTGTACATGGTGGCGGCCGTTGCCTTTTAAACTACGCGTCAGTTTATATGTATGAGGGTTTGTTTTTTCTCTTTTCCACTTATCTTAATTTCTCGCGCGAAACTTACAACGCAAAAACAAAATTTCTACGCGCGAGCGCAATTTTTACGCATACAAAAGCGCGATAAGCGCAAACGACCGGCTGTACATGCGCGCGAGGTGTTACATTCTGGTTCTTTCGTTCGATATGTATGGCGACGGTTTGGCGCATCTTTGCGCCGGACCCCGGGTTAAGGGACGACACACGCGAGACGCGCACACGAATCGGCGCACGCGGATACGACGACGAGCAGGAGGGCTAAAAATAACCCGCAGGACCTCTTTGTTCGCTCGGCGAGTCAGCAGCTCTCTGAGGCGCGCGCGCTTTTGTATTCGCTCTCGGCCGCGCGACGGCCTCGGCAATTGCATTTAATTGTCACGAACGAAACGACATTAAGTAGGCGTGCGGCCTTGATCCAGGATCCTTTCTCGCCCGAGTAGAGAAAGGACGAAGAAGAGAATCCTCGCGCGACATATGCGTTGAGACGCCGCTGTGAATTTTTCTGTCCGATTAGTGTCCTCTCCCCGTCCAACCTTGCGGCCGCCGCCGTCTCCGTCTCTTCGGTCTCGTCGCGTGGCGCCAGTTTCAGAGAACATTTATTAACGAAGGCGAAATGCATTCTCGCGATATGTCTCTTTCCGAGATAGGAGAGAGAAAGAGAGAAAGAAAAAGACGTTCTTTATATTTTAATAAAAATGCGCAGCGGTTATAAAATCAGGTAAGCGCGAGCGAGAGAGAACGTCACAATTTTTTTTTCTCACAAATTGTTGTTACTTTGATGCGACTTGACAACGTGTGTGTTTTACCTTCGAGGACTCAATGAGCGAATGGCAAAGCATTTTTTTTTCCCTTTCAAAGCAAGACATATATTAAAAACAACTCTTTTATTCATCCAAATGCAGCGAGAGACTATTGAACTCCGGTTACGCATCGCCCGGAAAGAATCTCGCGAAAATCAATCCGATCCGACCCCGACGCGGCGTCGTGATTACCGTGTGCCGGAAGGAATCAATTAGGAGGCCGCGCATCACATCCGAAACACAGCGAAAGGAGCGGCGGAGGAATCGGCAAGCAGCGAAAGGAATATCGGTCTCGCAACGCGCAATTACTTCCGCGCTGCCGCGAATCCCAGGTGGACCATTAGGCCATTAAGCATTCTGAAGCGCCCTGCTATTTTCTCTTACAACCTCGCGCATCGAGATCTTAGATTAATCACCTCGCCCGATAAATATATTACGTACACAAACCGCGCGGATAAAAACTTTTCATCGCGCGCGCGTATATAAATCATAACGCGTATAAATTATTATCTTATATAACATGCGTACGCGAAGTTGGAAAGTTAAATGTAGATCACACACGCACGTGTAATTCACTTGCGAACCGTATATCACAGCTGATGATCGACACATGCGCGAGCTTTGACAATCGCGGGCGACCGATTTTGTTGCGCGCGCGAGCGCAGCCAAGCCTCTTTGGAAAGTTGAAAAGGTCTCGGTGCTGAGAGACTTTGCGGAACCGACACACATATATACACGCGCGGGGGGCGCCCGCGGTTGCCTGCCCATCGATCTCATCGGGATCGATGAATAGAATGATTAACGTGCACGTTGGAATTCCGTCGACCTTCCTCCTACGCGCCGCACGCAAGACGTACGAGCCGCAGCCGCGAACAATTAATTAACCGCGACGAACCGCCGAGGCTTCGACAGGTTCGTGGGAGAGTAATAGAGCGACGCGATAAAACGCGATAGAGACTCGTTTGTGTGTGTGTGCGCGCGTGTGTGTTACGCCCGGTATCGAGAATTCGTACCGATGAAATGACGCGCGACCGGCGCGTGCACGCGCGCGGTGAAATTGAATCACTAAGTAGATCATTTGACGTTAAACGTGGGAGGCGAACACCTGGATCGTAAAACCACGGATAGGTCGGCCGTAAACGAACACACTTAGCCCCGAGTATATAACGACGTGTGCGCGCGTATATACATGTGAGAAGCTTCATTGTCTCTCTTCTCCAAATGTTTCGACGATTAAGAAGCGGCTATTCGGTGGCAATGCAATGCTTCGTGTGCAAGTGGGACGTGATGACCTAATTGCTAAATTGGTCAAACATTAGACGGCCGCCGTTTATTATTATTCTCGCGCCCGATTACGCGTGAAAATCGCGTCTGACTTTCCAAGTGAAATCATCCGTGCGCCTCGAGGAGTCACGTGAGTGTCACTGGCGCGGTGAAAATGTACGTATACATATAAAACGGATTTACATAATTCAACTTCGCGAACGTTGTACCGACCGCCGCGCATTGTGTTAATGCACGGCAAAATTTCGCGCGCAACGAAAAAGCAACAGGTTAAGGTGTAATATACGCGGCGGACAATTCGCGTTTTCCTCTCGTCGCGCTCGTTTCGTCGTCGTGACGCGCGCTTTAAAAGCAACTCCGCGAGAGAGAATGTCACAAAGTGCGCGAGCGCGGCCAACCTCGAATCCTTAATTAGCACTTGCCAAATATGTAAATTGTGAGGCGACTCCGCGCAAGAGTCGCGCGGCTGATGTAAGGTCGGACCGAAGTCTCAGTCAGCGCGCTCTGCGCCGCCGTACATATAATTGCGTTTAAATTGCATCTTTAAGATTCAGCCTCGTTTTCTCGGAAAAAAACCGAAACACGGCTATTAATATGTGGCGCGATAATAATATTACGATGTTATTGACATGTGTTCGGGCTCCTAATTGGCAGTTATCGAAGTACATAAATTATGTAAATTAAGACGTAAACACATCGACAAAATTTACAAAACAAAACAACACCAACAACAACATTGTTACTCCGCGCTGACGGCAAGAAAATAGATTCGTTCAAAGGACGCAAGAAAGAGAGAGAGAGTGATGTGTACGAAGTGTAGGCAGATAAACGAGCGGATCGGCAAACACGCGATAAATCGGCGTTTCATTGTAGACGCGCGTGTTTTCACTCGCGTAATAAGATTCAAGCGGGAGCTTTTCTTCCCACGACGGACGGGGCGCGCGCATACTCCACGACGTCGTGGATACATCGCCCGTAATGAAACACGTAATCCTTTCATCCTGGCACTACACACCGTCGTGCGCGCTCGCGCACGTTCAGACAGTAAGATAATTGCGCGCGTACTACTACCGCGCGCGAGAGAAGGACGTCGACCGCCGCCGCTACTCCGCGAAACGTAATTAGGCGTTGCACAATTGCGCGCGCGCGCGCAGCCGAATAATTGAAAAAGCGAGATTCTTAGGCGGTTGAATCCTTACGTACGTACGTACGTACGTACGTTCGTTCGTTCGTTCAGTCCGCGCAATTTCAGACGTGGGCCCGAAGTGTCTAATCTACGAAAACGCAATCACGGATCCGCCGGGAGATCGGATTATTTCATCGTCCACAGGTGTCCAGGTGGAAGCAATTAGGGGAGGGAGAGAGAGAAAATGGGAGAATTGAGGTTTTATCTGACCGGTAGATAGATAGATAGATAGAGAGAGAAATGGGATAGAAAATCGGCGCGCATATTAGGCAAGTGTCGGCGAGGTACTTAAACCGATGGTAATTTTGAATCAGAAAGCTAATCTTTCCGTTCTCGCGCGAATGTGTACGTTCGGTGATTATGTACGGCTTCCTTTATACGTACGCGCGTATACCTGATGCCTCTACAGTTTTCTAACATTCCGCCTTTAAGTATTTTCGTAACTAATACTCAACTCATAATTCATTCTCGTAAAATCGCTGCTTTCTCCGTCGTGGGATTTTCTTTTTCTTCTTTTTTTCTTTTTTTTTTTTTCTAATGAGAAAATCCCTTACCCGCGTGTTGTTTCTCGTGCCAATTTCGCAACTCTCGGCGAGAATGAACGACGACGCGCGATATCAGTATTCGGAGACGCATTACTCATGTAATACGTACGTGTGCAAGGCGAAAAGCATCGGTCGCAAAACGTTCTAAGAACTCCGGCGGATTCCGTTCCTTACTCCGCGGAGTACCAGGAAGTCGAGCGCCCGATTACGATAAGGTGGCGCCATGGCCGATCGCGACGACATTCGCGCGGGTTTCGAGCGCTCGGGTTCTTTCTCTCTGTGTCCGTTTCGCGCGAGACGGAAAGTAAATAAGAGCACCGTACCCGTCCGAGAACAAACGTTGATCTCGAATTTAGTGGCGACCGTAATCTTCTCGCGCAGCGAGACGTCTCTCTCTCTCTCTCTCTCTCTCTCTCTCTGTTTTTCGCCATTTCGAGAAAAACAGCGAGAAAAATAAACCGCGTCGGAGAAAATTGTTATCGGAGAGTTGACGTAAGAGAAAAAAATTTGACGAAAGAAAACAATGTTTGCTCGCGATTAATCTCCGCACAGCTGCGAGAAGTTAATTAAAATACTTGAAAATATTTCACACACACATTTATTTTTAGTCCATAAATTGCGCGAGCTCTCTTGTATTTCGCAAAGCCGCGCGCGCGTGTGTGTTACGCTAAGATAAAATAAAATTCTTATATTATTGAATTCAATCGGTGCGCAGCAGAGAAAATTCGCGCGCGGCTCAATTCAACTCTGCTTATCAATTAATTGAAACTCCGACACTGCTAACGCAGTGTCAATAAAACGTCATATTTCATGATGATTGGCGCGAATGTATTTTTAAGCGCTGATGTAACATCTCGCTGGGTCTCTCGCGAGACTGTCAGTCGCGAGAGCCATCGATCATCCCGCGTGCTCTTGTACACACGGCAGCTTCCGATCGCGTGGATTTAAAAGACTGATAAGAGCGTAAGAGACAAGGTCGAGGGATACACACGCGCGCGCGTGTGTGTGTGCGTAAGTGCAAAAGCGCAGCGTGTCATACGCGCTTTTGTCATATACTATAGTTATGCGAACGTGACGAAGACGAAACTTCCGTCATTCTCTCTCACGTCTCTCACGACGACGATTCACTCTGCCTCGTAATCGCTGTATTATTTATTCCGATTTAATTCATTGTATCGCCGGGCTGTCACCGCGCTTTACAAGATCAATCACGTTTTGTGCAACGTGACGGGCGGAGAGTGAAAATGTGGAAAAAAAAAAAAAAAAAAAAAAAATTTATTTCTCTCTAATCCTTAGAAAGTTTACACATGAGGTGAGCATCGTGTGCGAAATATCTATATAGTGAAATTCGCGCGCTCGCGACATATCGGAAGCGTTCGAATGAGATGACGTTTCTCAAAAAAGCAGCAGATGAAATGAGAGTGAGTTCCCGATGATGCCAATTAGTAGAAATGTCCCGCCGCGCGCTTTCGTGATGTCGTGTATGTATATATATATATATATATATATATACACACACACACACACGACATGTACGTTGCGCTCCGTCTAACATCGCGCGCGCGAGCGCGTTTCACGCGCAGAGAGCGCGCCACCCAGTTTTTAATAACTTTCACCCGAACGGAGAGTCCGAGAGAGGCCGGGGTCTTATCTTTACGAAGACCGTACGATGCGAAACGTAACGGGGACGTCGTGCCGTGTCGGGCGGCGTGTGTCCTCCCGGTGAGGAGAAATTGAAATTCTCGCGCGGAGAGAAGAATGCGTTCGTATTTACGCGCCCGTCGGCGAACGTACGCAGCGGCATGCATGCGCTTGAAATTTCATGCCGGCGTACGTTATTGTTGTTTATCGGGGGCGGTTGGTATCACAAAAACCCGGAACCGCGTATAGTAGTGCGGTATTCCACGCGGCGCGCGGATGTTTCGCCGGGCATTTTTATGGGTGTGCGCGCATCCGGATGTGCCGGAGAGAAAGAAAGGAAGAAAGAAAGAAAGAAGGAGAGACGCTCCTCGATTCGCATCTCCAAGGCGGCGAAGTGGCATATTGGAGAGTGCATTGGATGTGATTTTCTGCGGGACTCCGTTGCGCGAACGCGCGCGCGCTCTTATGCAGAGAGTCCTGGTATCGCGCGTATTAATCCTTCGAGTACCTGTCTACCACATGTCGTGCGTCAATTCGCGCAGTGTGTTCCGCGGTGGTTAAGTAACGATATGAATATTGAATAGATATAGATATCGCCGGATGAAAATATCGTTCTCTTAATAGCTCGGAATTATCGATGAAATATTATCGACGAAATATCATCGGTCGGAAAGCGATCTCACGTAATGACGTAGGCGTTAAATGAGAAAGTGTAGCGCGCGCGCGCAAAGAAAGACGCTACGTCAGCGGTGATTATTGCTCGGTGCGGAATCGAACGCCGTTATGTCAGCGATGACTTATTCCATTCGACGTTTTATCGGCGCGCCGATATAATTTCGCGCGAGAGCGTCATCTTCATTATTGGAAAATCGCGAGAACCAATTCACGATTCTCCTCTCAGTCGTTCTTAAAATCCGTCTCGCTTTCCACTTTTGTTTTGCCTCTCGCGCGCGGCACGGCCGCCACTTTGCACAAAAGAGCGCCGTAATAGGAGGCGCCATTACTGTTAACGTCGTTACCGCATATTATTGCGTGCCTGCGAACACGCTTGGGTTTATATCCACCCCGTGGGTTCCTTCTTGTTTCCCTCTCTCGTACTTTTTTTGCGAAACCAGGTAGAATAATAATCGCTCGCAATGCGAAAGGCGCGCATACGTTGTTGCAGCTATAATAATGAGGAGTCGCGGAATTTTTTTACGCGAACCTTACACGCACACGCATCTTTTATATATACCGCGAGAAAATCACGTAATTGCGCCTCGTATTTCTCAAATTACGGACTAATTGACACTTTTCGAATCGGACGCGAACTCGTAACGAATATCCGGCGAGAGAAAAGAAAAACGAAGCGGTTTCCGTTGTGCGGACGCGACGCCACAGCGCGTATGATTTGCATACGTCATTCGGGACGGCCGGGGGAGCCGTCGTCTCTTAGAGAGCCGAGAGCTGACGTAGGAAATTCGTCACGGCGAATTGCTCGCGGCTGGACGTTATATCCGCCGTTAAGATCACCGCGAGTCCGGTTCTTTCTCTCTCTCTTTCTCTTGAACTGCCAACGGACGACTGCTCGCTCCTATCGTTGGCTGTTATGACAAGTGGGCTATTAATTTCGCTCTCGACTTAGCTCGAGCCTCGGGATTCGAGACTGCGCTTCTTAGATGCAAGAGACTTCGCAGGAGACCTCTTTCCCTGCTTCTATATATGCATCGTCTCTTCGATTTTCTCGGCGCGCAAAAGAACCTCCATCGCTCGATTTCTGAGTGACGACTATATTTAAATCCCCGCGTCCATATAGAAATTGCACTCGCGTGCGCATTCGCGTGTAGCGAGCTCGTATATATACACGCCACATAGTTATATCTCGCGCGAAAGTCCTGCTTTGCGGTTTGAAATATACGATAGCTATAATTGTTACCAATATTATTGATGTTACCTGTTACACGATTTCTTAAAATCGCGCCGCGTGATAGATAGCGCGATTATGATCGGCGATAAATCATCTAACGCGCGCACACGAGGCAGTAGGAAACGAAAAACAAAACAAAACAAAACAAAAAAAAAGAACATCTTTTCATATCGCGTTTCCCGGACGATAATAAAGTGCCGAAAGTCGGCCTTGGCACGAGAACGCTTATCGTGTTGCGGCGCGCGATTCTTATTTCCCGGCGTCGCACTTTCGCTCGCGCGAGAAAAACGCGATAACTTATAGATCCGCGCGCGAATGACAGCACGGAGATGATTGGACATGGCGGAAGAATTCCAGTTTCACGCCTCGATTTCAAATCATTTCCCGCGCGCGGCCCGACGCGCGTTCATTACACGCGGACGCGGACGCCTCGCCGGTGCTTCGCACGACCGGAATTATCGTCGATATTTCTTCAAAATCACCGCGCTCGAGTTGTATTTAATGGATGCGCTTTTTATCGAAATGATAAAAAAATACATGACTTGCGGTAGAAAACGGGCGCGAAAAGGAAACTTGCAGGTGATACCAACGTTATATGTGCTTATGTACATATGTAATACAATACGCGAGAAAGATGTGTGCGCGCGGCGTAATAATTTATTTACGGGAATAACTCACAGTTCGCGGCTCGCACTACGTAATTTATCCGCGCCTTCGAATATAATCGTCGTACGTAAAATATACTCATTATCCGCGCTTTGTCATAATTACGGCGGAAACCATCTGTCGCGCGGATCCGATAAGCAGAAGGAGAACTCGCCGCAAATGCTGATTTACGCGGATATCCCGCGAGTCGGGCATACATATCGTCTTCGTCGACGTCGGTCCGGGAAAAATCGAACCAAATGAGCGAGATCGACGCGGGAGCCCCGCGGGAAACCGCGCGCGATTATTTATTGGATTTCCGCCGATGTGATAACCTCGTTTGTCACCCGCGATCGTTCCGCGTTTCGCACAGGTGCAAGCAGGAAATGGCCGCGCCGCGACGCAGTGGTTTCCTCCGCGCTGGGTGTCGCGCTCTAGCCATAGATCCAAGGTCAACGCTGATGTATACTGGCGTCGGGAGTAGCTCGGAGAGAGAGAGAGAGAGAGAGAGAAGTCGTCGAGCTCGATCCTGATTAATGGCTTTCGAGATCGAGCCTCGCGTCTCGCAACAAACGCGGTTCAACCCGTTCAAAGTGCATTGACACGGCGTTTGAACGAGAGCGTTTGAAGTTCCGAATTGTCGCATTTACATTGCTACTTACATCGGATATATAGTGTAAAACGAAAATTGCATCGCTGGTAATGCGCCGATAAAGTTGCATCGAGATGAATCGGGCCTTTTTGGTTAATCAAATTTTAACACTTTGCTGGAATCGGCAATTAAAAACAAAAAGAAGATTGATATATCGATATGCGATATATATCGATATGCGATAT
>QVNW01002984.1:0-11189 GCA_014825475.1 Pseudomyrmex flavicornis
ACAACTTTTGTCTGAAATGTTTTTTTGTTCGACTCTTAGTTTTCGAGTTCTTTTGCTGTACCGGGACTTTTTGAACACCCTGTATATATTTTTTTTATAATGTCTTTTTTACATTCCCATCATCGTACAAGCGATTTTTTCGAGCACAAAGGTAACATACTCAGTAAACAATTTGCACAGACAACAAATTGCCAGCAAATTCAAGCAAAAATATTCACTAAATTGACATCAGCTATGTTCACATGAGGCTTGGATTTTGTTGCCAAAACTTGTCGACAAAAAAGAACAGCAAATTGCTGGTAAAAACTGAGTAAAGATAATATAATTTGAGATCAAACTGACACCAAATATGAAGCAAGATCTACGCGACACAACTTGATAGCAAAATGACATTTATAATATTAAAAAATTAGTTTTATAATCTATGTCTTTGAGTAAGTTTTTCTTGGTTATTCTTTACGTTGTCCTAGTATTAATTCGTGGAAAAAACTTAATGTGTCAGGAATCATCTTGACTGAACCATAGGCCAAGTTTAACCGATCGCTTAATACGCGTATCAAGTACCATATTCGTACTAAATCAGCTTGTTATCAATGATGTAAACGATGTCGTATTAAGCTGGTACGATACGCTTTCCTCACGCGTATCAAAATGATACGCGTATTAAGCACAGTTATAATGATGTAACATCGATGAATTTATAAACCATGTACCAATCAAAATGTTAGTAAAGGTAGCGTTAGTTAGAGTTATATTCTCAAATGGTATGAGCGGTAGTTAAATTATTTTTTCAATAAAGTGGGCCAGTTCAATAAAGTGTGATAAGTAACAAAAGAAATAAATAATTATAAAACATGTGCAAAAAAGGACCAAATTGAACAGAGTAAGAAACTTGCACTTTTTTAGAATTATGTATTGAAAAACAAATTCTAGTCATCATAGATGGAAAAAAACATAAACATATAGAAATTTTTTGCATACTTGTTCTAGAAATGGAACGAAAAGAATTTAAAGACAACAGAACAAATAAAATTAAAATTAAAAAATTTTAAAACTCAGTAGCATCTTATTTCTTTCCAAGAGACATAACTTCTCAAACTTTATCTTTAAGACACGTTGTCTATAAGAAAACCATAGTCGTAATTGTTTTTTTCGACAATCTTGATGATTTTTTATAATGTTCAATAACATACAAAGACACTTTATGTTTTGCTCCATATGTATTTTTTCTCTGTGTGTATTACTGTGTACTTTATTTGAACCTTATAGGTACTTTTTACAAATTTACTCCACTTGATGTAAACGCAGTCGAAACGTTTAGTGCGCATTATTTTGATTCGCGTACCAAAAAGTTGTATGGTGTAAACCAGGCCGTAGACATTAAGAAATAGACGTTTTCCATCTTTTCTGTGGAGAAGGAAAGGTTAAAACGCAGACAAGGATAGATGCTTTTACTTGTATCTCTATCTTTGTTTAATGATGCTGTGAGTTCCGAACAAGAAAAATAGTAGGAATGAGAAATAGCGTAGTGGGGCAATAGAGGAGCGCCGAGCGATAAAGAGACGACAGTGACAGTAGCCGATTGACAATCTATAGGTAGTGTAGGTCAGCTCTGCACAACTAAGGCGAGCCGAATAGCCAAGTAGTAACGCTGCAATATTTCCGACATACCTATCACTGACCGCGACCCTACCACTCTACTACGTACATACGTACGCTCCGCTCCGTTTCATATGTGTATAGTGTGTATTAATAGTATCGGCGTGCCGTCATCGAACGTGAGCCATTCAGTAAGTAAATAATACAAGTGGGTTATGTGAAAATGAGAAATTGTCACAAATAGCATGAAGCATTTTAGGCGTATAATACGTAAATTACGTAAATATGTAAGTTATATTTGTGATGTTGTTATATCCACACGACAATTTTATATCTTTTAATAAATTGCAGGTTTATAAGTATGTGCGTGACATCGCTTAACTTTGTTTCTGTCGTAGAAAAATATTATTAATATTATAAATTTCTTAATGAGATGTTTGAAGTCGAACAGTTGCATCGACAAGTTGTGAAATATTATAAAAGAAAATTTAGTTGTAGTTAAGCGTAATAAGTGTGACAATGTCTCGTTAGTCATTGAAGATCGATTGCTGTTTTTTATATTTTTCATCGCGGAAAATGTTTTTTTGCATAGGTAAATACTAGCAAATATGGAATGAATTTTTAACGCAAATTTTCTTATATTTGGATATAAATTTTTATCCAAACGTCTATAAAATGCAACACTTGTTTTCTTACTAGATTGCAGAAAAACGTCGTTTTAATCGCAGAATTCCAATTGTAAATGTTCCAGCTGATCTTCTATTTTCACAGCGAGTAGATTATTAAAAATATGTAAATCACTTTTCATCGCGTCGAATTCTGTAAAACGATTGTGAAATTTATCCAAAACTTCCTGAACGATATTAACTAAGGAAAAAAATTTCAAATGTGGAAATTCGTCTTTCAACTCCAAACAAGAAGGAAAGTGAGTTAAATTTGTATTGCACATTGTTTAATAAGCGGGCCATCACTAAAACATTTTTGTGCCTTAGCTAAATTTAAGGATACTTCATACGAAGCAATTAAAGCAAAACGTTCGATGGTAGTATTGTATATGTACAGATACTGAGGCAGACGTAATATTATTTTCTAATTCAGTAATTATTACTCGACAAGCTTTATCTTTATACTTATCATATTTTTCTTTGTGATATCTGTTTCAATGACGGGAAATGTTTCACATTTCATTACCGTCAGTATTTTTGAACATACAAGACTGTATACAAGATTGTATATTTGAATTATTAGGTAATAAATATTTATACTTCCAATTATCTTGGAATTGTCTATTTTCTTTATCAATTTTTTACCGCTGCATACTGAAAGCTTCAAAGCTATGTGATAGCTGCCGTATAGCGATGCATAGACAAAACTGTATCAAGCTATGTCTCGAGCAATATTGATAAAGACGAAACGATCGAAGCGCGGCTGCACGGATCGATATTACTACTATTAGCCTCTTACGGCGGGCGGTGCCCCGATAGCGCATTAGGCGAGAATGGGGAAAGTCTCTACGCTACGAATGAAGGAGGTCGAATAAACGTGATAGCCAAGCGTGGCCACCAGTTGTGCAGCCCTGGTGTAGGTTAATATAATTTGTTAATATGTTTCAAAAATTATTAGTTTAAATGTAAAAAAACGATTGAGTGTAACACAACAATGTTTCACCATTTTATTGTATTTTTTGATAATATAAATATTAATAATAATAAAAAATACAAAAACTAGCGTTTAACAGAACGACCTTCTTTAACGAAGGTCGATACGTAACATCTGTTGTTATGGTACTAATGTAGTTGTCTTCCGAGTGGAGAGTCCCCACTTTAGATGCTGGCAAAGACAGGGATACGAGTGAAAGCATCTGTCTCTGCGTTTTGACTCACTTCTCATCTCATGCGCAGTCTATTTCTTATACGTCTATGGACTGGACTCGAATCTATGGACCTGGAACTCTCTGACTACCAAGCAGGCACTCTATCAATTCAACTATTGAAACTTTCAAGATAAATTATTTTAAAACTAATATGTTAATGGCATTCAGTAATATATTGTTCTCAATAAAACTTTTTGTTACTAAATTTTTACTAATACTAAGTGTTACTAAAGTTCTACCGATTCTCAATAAAACTATTAGTTACTAAATCAATCAGCGAAATTTTAACTGATTTATAGTGAAACTACTTTGTTACTGACACTTAACTTTAAGATAAACATTTTTTTACTGCAAATCAGTGATATTATCACTGATTCCCAGTAAAATTTTTTATCACTGAATCAATTAGTGAAATTTTAATTGATTCTACTTAAGAGAGTGCAATTCGGCCATATTACTTAATCGCTTTTTATATCTGTTTAGAAAACTCAATTATTTACTTATAAAAAACAATAAATATCGTACGTGCATAATAATACAAGTTATATTTTTTAATAATATAAAATATTGTTAAATTATGTAAAAGTAAATATTATACGGACAATTTAATGTTATAATAAAAATATAAATGCTAAATATATATAGAATTAAATGGCTTTTTAAATACCACTATGGTCAAACTACAAGTCTTGCTAGGTTTTTCGTTATCCTTTTGCTATCAAATCGTGTCGCGCAGATCTTGCTTCATATTTGATGTTAGGTCTTAGTTTGGTCTCAGAGTGTTATCAAGTTTTTGCCAACAATTTGCTGTTCATTTCTGTCGACAAGCTTGGATATATTTCTGCTAGCAATTTTGCGACATTGTTAGATAAAACAAACTCTGCAGTATATTTGATGTCTTTCTGCTAACAAAAATTTATAACAAGCATTTGGCAAAATCTGCTTTGACAGACTTAGCTATCTGATTATATATATAGATTAAGTTAGTAGTTAAGTTTTTTTTACAGAAAAATGCAAGGAAAAGAGCGGAATTCCTCTTTTGCCCACGTGTACGATAGTGTACGATACAAATGAAATATTTACTTCTCAAATGTACACGGTGTCGGAAAAGAGTTTGAAACTTTGGGAAAATAAAACATTTTTTATTTATTAACTTTTTAATAAACAGTAAGCGACGGTCAAATCTTTTTAAAACGTACTCAGGAAAATGATCTGTATAATATATATGAAGGAAAGTCATTGAAAAAGTCTCTCTTAAACGGGAGTTTTATCTATTGAATTAAGTGTTACTATTGATGCAAAATGACAATTGCATTATTACACAAGATTTGCATCACATAATAAAATAATACTATGTGGCAAGTGTATCAGAAATAAAACATATATTTTCATTTTTTCGTTTAAGAATGGGCACTGCTATTACATACTTGTTTGACTAGTAGAACTGAAACGGATTGGAAGTGAAAACAGATTAGTGAAAATATAGAAGTTTGCACAGATGTAAATAATTGAGATAATCGCTGACGATTTGTCGGAAAAATTACTGTTCATTGATAAATGAAAGTTATAATTACATAGTTCTTTATAAACATTTATATATGTAAAACATGAATCGTCCGATAAAAAGAAATAATCGTCTGATTCTTTTTTAGTAAACATCTTTCAGAGTTCTTTATAAATATATTTTTGTAAATACTTAATCATATTTTTAATATATAACCATAATTTTAATATATATATATTTTTTATGTATAAATTCGTTTAAGAGTTTTTGTCATTGACTTGATATAACGATAAGTTTTATATGTTCTGTAAAATCTTATTAATTCACATGCATATCGATCGAAGCAAGTCATCTTCGAGAATGTCAGTATCGACTTGCATTAAATACTAGTAAAACATTTTAAAAGCAAGTGTTGTACTACTTAAAGAAAAATACGAGGATTACATATATTGTTATTAAACCATTTTTGTTGAGTATGAATAATTTGCAAAATATGCGGCAATTATAAATTTTATTATTATAATGCAGAATACCAAAAATTTCTGATATTTTTATCAAGAATATGAGTTTTTATAATACAGATTTTTTCGCATAGATTTTATTATTCGCAAACACACTATAGTTCATAATTTACATATATATATATATATATATTATTATCATTTATATAATTATTATCACAGTACAATCATTTATTATTTTTGCAAGAAATATTAATTTGTATGATTATTTTAAGTACATCTATGTATGTATTCTTTGAAATTAATAAGATTAAATAAAATATTTTAATCTTATCAAATAAAATTAAAATTATAAACAAATTATAAAAACATTTAAAACTTTTCTTTTTTATCCTTTTTTAGTATAAAATATCACTAGGTACATATGTATATAATATAATTAAGATAATTTTATTTATTTTTTTGCATAATATCGATGGCAATGTGTGTGTGTGTGTATGTGTGTGTGTATTGCGCGCGCGCAATAGAGATAAACGATACAGTGATACGCTCTTCCTTTAAGGAAGAGCGTCATGTAAATAATGAATTATTTCTGATTTAGCAAATTTCGGAAATAAATCAGTACAAACAGTTCTAAGAGAGTATCATAATCAAGGAATAAGTAAAAAAATTTGTAAAATAATTAAAGATTTACATTTAAAAAATACAATAATAAAAAGATTATGAAAAACCATAGTTATTGGCCAGATCAGTATACTGATTTTCCACTTATTCGGCAGTGATTGGCCGCTGCTATTGATCATATCAATTTCAAGCATTTATTTACTATGCCTTTATTAAATGCCTTTATTAAATAATTTAAAGAAAAAAGTAAATTAATTTGGTCTAATCATCAGAAAAGATTAAAATTATTCAATAAATATGAATATTTTTTATTATATACATTTATTTTTAACATTAACTATAAATTATACATATTATATTGTAAATTATAAACATAAATATTGTGAAAACAAAAAACTAAAATGTCTCGAAAATATAATTAGCGACTTATAAGATAATAATGTATAGCTCAGTTTATTTTTTATTTAAGTTTTTAATTTTTAATTTGTCTTTGGCATACTACCAAGCATAAATGTTTTGGAAAACTTTTTAATCTTTAATGGTATTGGCTTTTTTTAAACCTCATTTTCAAAGTTATTTTTTTTTTCGCACAAGCATTAATTTGTTCCAGTTGTGTCTGAGCCTCTTTCTTTTCTGAATTTTGTACTCTCTTATTATTTTCTTTATCCTCTATTTTTATTCTTTTTTTTTGTGATCTTTCTCCTGCTGTTTTTGCAGCCTTTTTATTTTTTTTTTCCTTTTTTGCATGTTGTCTTTTCTTTAAATTTTCAATGTTTTTAGATTCTTTTTTTTTCTTTTTCTAGTTTTTGTGGTAAAAATTTCGTTTCCTCGTTTATTTTCCACTCCTTAAAAGAAATTGCGTTGGATTTGTATATTTTTTGTGTATATTTTTCTCTTTGTGTTTTGGTGATAACAGTTGTTTTAAAAACTTCAGTAAATTTTTTTGGACGATCTCTGCGATGTTGAAGGAATAAATCAATTACTTCGTTTTCATTTTCAGTAAAAATCGTCTCGTTAATTGCAATCTTATTGCATTATATCAATGTAAATTACTCAACAAACATAAGGCCAAATATTGTCTCATTATTAATATAACCTTAAAACAGTTATCGGCCACCCAACCAATAACTGATATTCAATGCTATTTATGTGACAGTTGTTGGCTACCTATATTTTCATTTAGTTAAACAAATGAATACATTTGTAATACATTGTTAACCTTTATTCTTCTGTATGTAATTTAGTCTGAGAGTTTTGCATGTTTGTAATATTATTAAGTACATTAAGATATTTATGAATTATAGGCTTCATACTTACGGTTGTTCGTTTCAATCTACTGCAAATTCAAGAAGTGTAGTAAATCATTTTATTTGTTTATAACATTAATTGTGAATGACAAATTATTAGTTGCATCTAGAGTAAAAAAGTACAAGAAATTTAAATATCATCATAGAAAAGGATATAAAATAAGTTATTTTTTAATATTCTGTTCTTTTTAAGATGAGGCCAATCGCTGGTAGATGGCCAACAACTGTACCGTTTACCCCTAAACATATTCCAAAAGTTATAAAAAAAACGCGATTTGTCTCGAAATTCTTCTTAAAATAAAACATTTTCAACAGTTCTCTTACGATATCTTATTCTAATAAAAACATAAGGATTTTTCGGATTTTTGGGTATTTCTAGTGACTACACATGAGCTTAACTAACCACTACATACTCGCAACTCGTTGACGACTACGTGAATATTTCACGAGAATTGTGAAAGTAATAGCACAGGTCTTAGAAGCGCGCGTGCGTGCATGGCTTTGAATTTCATCGAACCATGCGTCAGCAAAAACGTATGCACTGTAAAGCCTGTGGCATGTAGAATAAAATCCGATATACTTTAGCATGAATGAAAAACTCTCATCACATGACATAAGTCGTGCACATACAAAAAGAGAAAGGTTGCGCATATAATGTCTTTAAATATAATATATTTAAAACTAATATATTTTGATACTTTGTGTCTGTATTATTTTTAGACATATTATAATATACTTTTTCATATATAATATAGTAAATATAATCATCATATATTATATATTATACATATTTTGTATTATATATTATACGTTATATAAAAGAATTCTACTAATTTTATTAATTTTTTTTATACCCGTTTATGACTGTCAGACACCAATAAGATTGTACTTCATCCTAGTTTGCTATTTTTAGTCGTGTATAATATCGCATTTACAGTCTTTGCTATAATTTTGAAGGAGATCGATGGCATCTAATAGGTCAAATAGAACTTACCTGCTTGAAACCTCGGTACATAACTCGGATCTCTTGGCGGGAAAATTTAGTTTGCCGCTGAAGTTCTTCTATAGGCACCGGCCTTGTAGTCTGTTGTCTTGCTCTGGTGCTCTCGAAGTCAAAGAATGCTTCTTCCGGTCCTGGCGAATCCGGTGGCGTTGTCATGATTTTTTATTTTGTCCAAAAACAAGCCTCCTTTCGCTTCTTTCTGTATTCAGTATTTTGTTAAATCAGACCATTGTATATACATTCCGCGTCATCATACATTTCATTGTGCATTTATTGATTCGTTGCAACTCGCTTGACTTCTTTTTCTTAATCTCGTGTTTGTTGAGATGCAAAAATCTTTTTTCTCTTTTGACAAGAACTATAAAAAATTTTTACGTGATTCTTTCTTTACAATCCACGTTTAGTTACACGTTAGTTAACAAGTTTATTTTAAAAAGGATGGTTTTGACGTTCTAACTACATGTGACACATTACTCACATAAAACATTCTATACAAATTTCTATTAAATGTTGACAGACGTTATAGGAACAAAGTTATGAACGTTACTAGAAGTTTAATAACGTTATATCTGTGTGAATATTGATTTTCTCTCTTCATATAATTGCTTTTCTCTTTATAATTAAAAAATCATGTATATTTTACATAAGAAAATGCAAATCCATATATAGAAATTCCACTGTACGCTAGAGCTAGTTAAAGACAATGCAAATACAATAAAAAATTTTAAGTATCAAAATTAAGTTTTTTTTATAATGTAAAGATATATTTAGAGATATAGCGTACTTTCTTATCTATTATAACGTCTCGCGTACTCTACCTCTTAAAATGTAATAATATAAATAATAAATTTATATATAATTATATTTATATATAAAATATATTTATACTTATTAAATTATACATTTATACATTTATAATCTATTGTTAATTTATATACTTTATGTTTATAAAATTTTACTATTATATTAATGTTAATTCTCTGTTCAATATAATTACATTTAGAATAAAAAATGTTGCTTTCAAAGTACTTTAGAAAAATCAATTTATTATTTCATTTATTGACTAAATTTTGGGAATCCTATACTTGAATTAATCTCTCTTAATAGCATTGAACAATTATAGGTGAATTTATTATTTATCTTTTCATCGATATAGCATAGCTTTTAGACTTTGATAAATCTTACATATGAAGAGAAAATATTACGAATAAAATTAGTTCCATAAAAGAAGATAAATTTGATATGCTTTCCGAATGCTTTATATTTTTCCCAATCCTATTTATATTTTTATTAATCACCATTAGTAAGACACATACATAAGCTGAAGTTAAAATTGCGTTTTAAGATCTAAATTTCAAGATTCTGTCAAGATCTTATAAAACTAATCTAACAAGAGTGAATTGCTTTCATAAAAATCGACGACTTAAAATTTAGAAATTTATTTACTGTTATATTACTATTAAATTTAGAAATTTATTATACCAAAACTTAAATTTCGGATGCAGTCATCTAAATTTTAATTTGTTAAAAAATAACACAAAAAATATGTGTAAATACATATGTGTATGTGTGTAAAAATAAAGACCATTAAACGCTATTCTTTTTCTCTTAAAATAAGAAGCCAAGAAAAATACGTTGAAGGAGATTTTCATGTGTTATCAACTTTAACAGATGTGCATAAAAAATGTTCAAGATTGCTGTTATAATATTTATATCAAGATTATCACATATAATAATTGGACGTATGTGCGAGATCAAATAAAGGAAGAAAGGAGAATTACAAAGTATAAATACTATCTTTGTTGGTTTGTGCTTAATAACACAGAAAAAAATTACAATGCTTAAGTAAGAGTTCCAGAAAAATGCTTAAAAACTTAAAAAAGAATGTATATATCTTTGTATACATCTTTGTGTATATCGCAGTGTTCATTATTGCAATTTTCATATTATTAAATGGAAAACTATATGTCTTTGAAAATATATGATATATATATACATATATGATGTATGTATAAATAATAGAGTTTATAAACAAGTGTCGCCGATGGTGACATAAGTCTCATAAAGAGAAACTCTCTTATTTCTCCAACTTAAACATTACATACTCTTTATAAATACTCTTTATAAATACTCTTTATAAATACAGATAGAAACATAATCTGCTTAGATACTTAAATAGATATTATATATTTATAATGTTATATATTTATATATTCATAGTTTATTTCTATGAAAATTAGCTAAAAACCAATTCTTGAAATGCAAAAAAACTTCTTATGATTTTTTGTGTCAAGTTAAATAATAGTGAATATTGAATAAAATAAAAAATTAGATCATTTTATATGTAACTTCCTAAATCTATTTTACTTTTATTTTATCTTTCTGTCTTTTATCACTTTTAAAATCCAATTTCTCATACGTTTATATTTATTTTATACAAAAGAGCTAGTTATTACAAAATCCGAAAAAATATTATACAAACTGTGATATATTATCTGATAAATAGACTTTCTATCCTGATAGCCAAGCATGTTTTGCAAAATCATGTAACTTAATGCTGAGCAGAAGTTTTCAACTGGGAGCTGTGTATTTGCTGAAAACGTAATGGATAGTCATATATAATCAACAACACGCGATCAAATTTAAAACATTTTGTGTCAGCAGATTCAGAGCAAACGGAGAGCAACTGTTGTTCATTACATTGTCAACAAAATGACTTCCATTGATGGAAAACTTTTTGCTTTGTCATTCGTTTTTGTCAACATAAAAGCAACGAGACGATAACAAAACAAGACATCGATGTCTGTTGACAGCAAAT
>QVNW01002985.1:0-11278 GCA_014825475.1 Pseudomyrmex flavicornis
TTTTTACATCTATTTCTTAAAATATGTCTATATAATTGCACATCACAATTTTAGTGCAAGATTTCGTCACATAATTTTATAAATGTTGTCCTATCAGGGATGTAATATATGAGACATAATTTTAGTCGTTTTATATATATACTTTTTAGATTACTTGTATTTCGTCACTCTCTACGTACAATTACATAAGTGTTACATACGGGATTTTCAGTTTATTATATAGTGACACGTGGAAAGTCATGTTCTTGATGGTCGCCAAATATTAAAAAACAAATATTCAATATCAAAAAAAAATAAAAATAAAAATTTGAAACTGAAAGAATCTCTTAACTAGGGAAACATATGAAGTTTTAAACTGCTCTCCTCTAAAATTTGCATTTTACGAGTTGCGGGATTATACGTGGGGAGTGACGAATTTATGTTGTAACAATTTATTTATTTATTTATTTATGTTACAACAATTTACTCGGAATGTAACTTTACATTGAGGTGTTAATTTGAAGTTTCTTTTGCTTCTTAGATTTAAAAAAATCATTATAAAAAACATGAAAACGTGCCGTCGCGCACACCACTGCGTAGTAATCATGCAAGATGCACCTTAATGTGTATAGATCGATGAGGGGCTGCTAATGTGAGATCTTGTTATTCAGGAGACGTTGACTATACGATCCAACACCACAAGGCCCCGCATATCGGCACGTAATTAGAAACGGTTTGCCGCCGCGAACGTTTACGAAACACAAAGAACCCGTTCATCTGACGGATGGATCGGCTGTTACACTTGCGTTTCACCAGAAGCTCGAACGAGACAAGAGGATAAATGTTCTCTTTTGTGGAAAACACATGGGTATCTTATTCGCGGTTTCTTACTTATATTTATTTTGTAAAACAAAATTGACTATATCGCTAAAACATTTGCGAACAGTTTTTAAACAGTACAAACTGATCATCACCTAATCGATCTGAGTTGTTTCACTGAACGTTAAAAATGACAAAATATTTTTTATGTCTTTTTGTGTCGCGTGAAAAAGAAATACATCTCGTTCTCTCTTCTCAAAGATTGGACGAATTGCGGGTGACGCACTTTGTTCTAACGACAATCATGTTTTCCGACAAAAAACAATTGCGACGACACAAGGGAGAAGTCTTTCTTTGTTGCACGTAGGTACTATAAAAGATCCGAAAATTTAGAACTATTTGTGGCTTTTTGGAAAACCGTGCGCGGTTGTGAAAAAAAAAAAAAAGTGAACACAGAAGGGATGCAGCATCTGCGCGATCTTTGTCTTCTCTCTCGCTCGTCTTTGTTATCCTTGTCGAAGGGTTGAAGGTTCCTCAATGTTGCATCTTTGGTCGATTTCTCACGTTTGTGACGTGCAGCAACTTGTTTTCATTTTCTAAGACATTTGAACTTTTATTTATTTTTTGCGGAGTGGTTTGCAATTTGTGTTGGTGATTTATTATAACTTTTTATTTTTTTCCAATTTATTCAGTTATTATTACTCACTTCGAAGAAGATTCGATCTACGAAACGTTTGAATTTTTTTTTTATAAAAACTACAATTTTACACACCAACATCCTGTATATTGGTTCATATTGCCACTCAATTAATTGTAGAAATGAATTATTTTCTGCAGTACATACCTGCATAATCCACGGCTAATTATCATTCATTAAATTCGCATGCCGTACGTATACGTGTATAAAGTTGTGCATAAGTAATGCGCCAGGCGTTCAAAACAACCGGGAGCGAGGGCAGCTGCGCTTGAACTTTAATTGCGAACGATTGACATCGATTCACGTAGAGTAAATACGAGCCGCCTTCTCGACGGTATTTTGCGATCGGGGGGCAGGTGCACGAGTACGGCGCGGCAGGTGATAGTGTAACAGAAAGTTTTTTTTTTTTTTTTTTTGAAAGTTTAATTATATGAAAATCAATTTCTAACCGATTGTGTGCGACCGCGTAGACACTTCATGTTACACAGCTGCAGAAGAAAAACGTAATATTCGTTCACGTAAAATTCGTATTGCTTACACTTTATTTATATTGATGATAAATCGATAAAAAAATCGGTAAAAAGAAGATTTCGTGAGAAAAAACCAGACGAAAAGTAACGCGTGTCGTCGTTAGGTAGCTTAGGAAAAATATGGTTTGAGATTGTTGACGGCGAATATAATGAACACGTCACTTCGACAACGAGGTATCGATAATCGTGGGGCACGACGTGGCGTTTATATCGGCACCCCCGGTAAAACGTGCTCCTCCCTCTTGTGACTTACAATCGTTCATTCGCGTTACTTCTAAGCCGTTAAACTCGCTCGTTTTTTTTTGTTTTTTTTTTCTGCAAAATGCGCGAGACCGTGTGATCTTTTTCTGTTCTCGATTTCTCTCGCGTTCTGAGCGAGAAGGGATGAGGGCGTGCCTAAAGAGAATTGATGCGAGGGATGTAACAGCCATATAGGTTTCAATCTTTCACCTTCTATTCATCATCATCATCAGTCCTTTTTCGGGATGGCGTAAAAAAAAAAAAAAAATCAAGATATTCGCGAAAATTGCGGTGATCTTGTCGTGTATCACCAGACGAATGGTTTTTTTTTTTTTTTTACCGGATATACGGGGGAGCGGAGACGGAGGATTTTTGAACGCTCGCAGGGTGTACCTATGGTACACGCGCGAAAGCAAGTTCGGTTTCACACGCGACCACCCGTCGACCGAAATTGCATATTCATGTGCGTATATGTGCGCGAACTCCCGTTCCTTTTATTTCGGAAATAACGTAACGGCATAGAAAGACAGAGAGAAATAGCGAGAGAGAGAGAGAGAGAGAGGAAGAGAGATAGAGATAGGGAGATAGAGAGAAAGCCACATCGCAAATCCTTGACAGGTGTTGGTCCTGATTCATACCCCGCTGCCACCGTATTAACCGTATTAATTGGACGAGGGTGCCGCGGGCCAATACCGGCCGACCGCAATCTAAGCGAACGATCGTCGAAAATTCAACGAGTCGAGACAACCTCAAATTAAAGATTACATGAATAATGATTTAATCTCGGTTTTATATCCGCAATTAAAGTTTCAAAAATCGGAGTAAAATACTCTCTTCCACGTTTTTTCGGTATAATCAAAGTGTCTTTGAATTAAAAAGTACGTTTTAAACTTCCGTTCAGCGCGCAAATAAGTCAATCTCAGAGCAAAATTGAAAATAAAAAACTTGAGAGAGCTGTCTATATATATTTGTATATATATATTTGTATTTGTGTCGGGAAATTAGGAATTATTGCGTTTGTTTATAGTTGCGAATAATGTGGTTTGGATGGAGAGCCAAAAACTTTTGCCGAGTGAGCAGTAAGTAATTCATTTTGAATATCAATTTGCGGACTCGCGAGGAAATTTATTTTCGCAGCAATCTTAATACATAAGAAAATTTAAACTTGGATAGTGACAAATTTTAAAGTTGGATAGCGATCAACTTAGCAGATAGCTTATGATCAATATGAGGCAATATATTGGATGTATGTGCAAATATATTTTTAAACGTGTAAATACACACAGAAGTTCGAATTGATTTCGAAACTTCATCTAAGATGCTTGATTTGCGTCTCAAACATATAAATTACTCTCATTTTACTTCCTTGTGAAATTTAAAAAACCATTGCAAAAAAAACAAAAACACCTTTGTCAGAAGTCGAATCCGAACTTTCCGCGTTTCTAGTATATTTATATTAACATTTTTAACAATGTTTCATAGCTTGTCATTTATTGAGTTTTCTCTTTTTATCTGCCGATGATAATTGCAAGCGCATTCGTTACTTTCGTTTCTTTATTTCGTTCCCTTCTCCGAGATTTTCACGATTGTATGCTCTCTGCCGGCGCGAATAGCGTGTGTTGCTCGATTGCGAAGTCTAATTTTGGTTAAGAGCATCGTAAAAAATACGAAACCCCCTTCGTCGGATTCAAATTGATCCCTCTGTGAAAAACACGAATTAATTCATCAGCTTCGTTACTCGTCGAGTTTAGTACATCAATCATGCGTACCCTTTCCGTTCGTACATACAACGAGATAGATGAGTAATCATCGACGATAGTTTCGTCATCATTTTTAATGGGGTTGTTTCGCATTATAATATTAAAGTATCTCCGCAAAACCACTAAAAACCTTGAATTTTTTTTTTGCATTTTTAGCATGATACATTTTTATCACAATATGATATTTAATGTAAAAATAATAAGACAAAGGGAATCGCAATGTTTGTTCAAATTTTATTATTAATTAATAAATCAACTACGAAACGTCAGCCTTAATTTTTTTTATATATTTTTCACATAGTAATAGTAATAATTATATACAACATTTTTATTTAAATTTTTATAATTATATAAATTTTAAATTTACATAATAGATTTTATTTTTCAAGTTTATTTAATATATAATTATAATTATTCTTATTAATTATTTACTATATAATTATTCTTTTTATTTGCAGTTTTGTGTATGACATAAAAATGTCATATGATTATTACATCAATGTTAAATGATCATAACATTTTATTCACACACAAAAATAAAAAGAATAATTATATATTAAATACAAATAAAAATGTTATATATGATTATAACATTTTCATTTTATGATTATAAAAATGTTATAATCATATAACATTTTTATTTGTATTTAATATATAATTATTCTTTTTATTTTTGTGTGTGAATAAAATGTTATGATCATATAACATTGATATAATAATCATATAACATTTTTATATCACACACAAAACTGCAAATAAAAAGAATAATTATATAGCAAATAATTAATAAGAATAATTCTAATTTATAAGAATAATTATATATCAAATACTTGAAAAATAAAATCTATTATGTAAAAATATTGCAACTAAATATAATTACATATGTTTATATTAGCATTTTATTGCACGCTCTCGCAGGTTTTTTTTAACCGCAAATATAATATTGTTACACGGTCATTAGCCACAAGAGCGTTTCGCGACATCGTATAGCTCGCTCTCTCCTCTCATCTCCATTCTTCGCCGTCCAGACACTCAACAAGAGGGGCCCCGACAGAAGACGCGCATCTCTTCTTTGACCCCTTCGTTGTCCGCGAAGCCTAATTTCGGAAAAGGGTTTCGTCGTTGTTCGAACGGGGGCCGAAACGGTTTTATGCATTGCCACAAGGAAGAAAGAGAAGTTGAAGAGGAGAGAGCGCCATTCGCATGGGGCATGTTTTCAAATACCACGTCCCGGTCTCGGAGATACCATCAACCCTCTTCGCGCGGTCTCTTCACTTTTCGCGCGGGCCGAAGAGGAAGGGGCGCACAAAAAAAGGGTTGCTTCCCTTCTTCAAAGTCGATCCGGAGAACTAATTTTCTAGAACGACTCGCAGAAATGCGATCGCCCTCCGATGTACAAATGTACTTTCGCACCACGCGTGACTAGACGCGAATAAACATTGCAACGCCGCCGTCCGTACGGGATTTTCATCTGAAATTAGACTCGCAGGTAGCGAAAATTTGTGACAATAGAAACACGATATCTGACGTAAACACACATGTATAAAAAAATAAAGTGTTAATATTATATAAAAAATCAAGATCGAATTTAACGGTTTATTAATTTTTATTAATTAACGATGCCGTTACGCACCCTTGTTCTTGGTTTCTTTTTTCCTTGTTGTTTTTCGTAACGTCGACTCTCTTCCAAGGTGGCGTAAATATTAAAGGAGACAGATAGCAAGGCTGCTCTGTCTCTCATGGGAGAGCCACGCGCCCGAGATGTACGCGTATGAGAGTTCAGCTTCCGTTACGAAAATAAAGTACGAGTTGGACGAGAGCGACGGAGCGTGCGAGCCGACGTGAAACGCACGAACAAATAAAGACAAAGAGAGAGAGAAAATTTGATTGTTCTATTAATAAAAGTATTCGGAATATCCCATTTATATAAAAAAAAAAATATTTATTCTCGGAATTCTCGAGTCTTAAATATTCATGCAAAAAAATAAGATTTTTATAGAAAAATATCACCAATCAAAAAGTTTTACCACGTTACAATTTTACATGTGTGTTAGAAAATTATAGAAAATAAAATTATTTCTCTCATATTTTCGATAAAACAAAGACCGATGATCTTGTACGTATATAAAAGATTGTATATTTTAATCCTCTATAACAAATTTTTTTCACGAATATAAAAACAAAATTTGTGTAACGGGATATTAAAAACGCAAAAACAAATATCAATCGCCAGATTAATTAACAATAAATTTACCATTTCTAACAATTTTATTTATTTATTTATTTTTTTTTTAATAGCGATGAACACGATTACAAAAGAAAGATGATGCTCACGCCACATTGTGAAAAATGAAATTAGACTAAAAGAATATGCGACGTATACATTATGTGATCTCAAAGTTACACGGCGTTATAGAAAGGGTTAATTAAAAGTGTTGAAATTTTCGTTTCGAGAATTAGGAAGAGAAAAAAAATTGAGAGGGACACTGACAAATCCGTCCCTTCGTAATTCTCCCCGTAGTATCGTTCCCTTTCGTGGCAACGTCGAGGGTAGAGTGTCGCAAATGACGAAAAGACGACGATAGGAGCGATGGGAAGAGGTAGGTACGTGTGTGTGTGTGTGTGTGTGTGTGTGCGAAAGGGAGCAGGTTCCTCCAGCAGGATGGTCCGGCAGCGCCGCGGGAGATTCGCAATATTTGAGAGCCAGATAACGAGCTCGCATTTTTGAATCAAGTTCCGCATTGTCATCCCGTATTCATCGTCTATCATAATACGATACATAGCATCGAGCATATACATCGTCAATGTTATCGTATTATTCCCTCGGCCGCGATTCTGCCATCCCGCTGTGCGAATCCGCGCGAATCCAGCCTTTCGTTTATTCTTTCCCGCCATTATAACTTCCTTTCCGTCTCATCTTCCCGCCTTGCTCTTTCGTGCGAGCATCTGGATCATCTGACATTGTTGTTGTTCATTGTTGAAGAAAATAAAAACCGACTCGCGTAAAGATAATTGGCACGAAGAAGGAACAAATAAACAAAAGCCGAGTATATTTAAAAAAAATATATAAACGTCGACAAAATGCAAGATAAAAAAAAAGTGTAAAAAAAAACAAAACACACGTTAAAAATCATTGCGCGAACGCGATTATTTGCCACGTCAGATGACGAAGAACGCACGCGCGGGGCGCGCGTTCGATTGCGACGAATCTATATGACGTCGCGCGATTCAAGATGTAATCGTTTCGTTTGCAAAATGTTGACGCAACTGATCGATGATATGATGACATATTAGGAGCATGAATGAATCCGCAACATCGAACTACCACATGGCAGACGTCTTTATTAATGAAGACAGCAACTGTTGGCTTCGATCGTCAATCCGTTGAGAATTACATGTCTTGTTCCACTTTTATAAAGACGCTTTTAGGGGGATGATACTCAGAACTTTTCCTCCCCACACACACATAAACACAATTCTCAGTAACGAAATGATATATAGACTATCCTAAAAGGACATAATTTTTTTTTCCGAACATATGTATCGAAAGTAATTATGGTGACTCAATTATTAACGGAAAAAGGTCGGTTTTTCTGCCACATCACCGCGTTGTACACGCTGATCATAGTTTTTACCGCGCATTTAAACCGAAAAGTGCCGCATGTGCATGGGAACGCGAGCGCGCGTGCGCGTGCGCGTTCGCCTCGTGTCGTTTAATATATTCCGTCGGTACGCGGTTAAAAATGACGTCGGCGGGATAAACGTGGCCGATAAGGCAGGCCCGTAATTAGCTTCTCGATATTACCGTGACGAGTTCTCTCCTCCTCGAGGAGACCGATTTCGTGAGGAGGGCAGAGAGAACGAACGCCGTCGCCGCGTTTTATGCACCCGTTCGCATTATGCGAGCGTATGCACGCCCCCTCCCTTTGTGTCGAGGTGGTCAACCCTTGACATACATTACAATGGCGGGGGAGCTACGCAATGCCAAGCCAATGGAATACCATGAATGCGTAATTTACTTTTAACCGCTTACCGACGTGTGGGCCACCGTCGGTCGCCGCCCCCTACGAATATAAGAGGGAGGCATGGGGAGCTGACGGATATAACGAAGAGTTTACGCTCTGGTAAACCGAAAGGGGTGCAACATACCCCCGCGTGGTATTGCGGCACGTGTGATAGTTTTTCCGCAATAGAAATACCGTGTAGTTTGTGCTATCTGCTTGAAAAGATCGATTTTTGTTTTTTTTTTATAAGAGAAAAATCATTACAAAGAAGAGCGATAAAAAATTAATTTTTCTTTTAATAATTCGTCAAGTTCTTTTTTTTTTTTTTTGTTCTTTATATATTAAAACTCCTAAGAAACTTAAATCAGTACAAGTCGTTTTTGTCGTTTTCGCAAAACCACTCCGTTTCCGAATCGAAGTTGTAAATCTCAAAAAACCGATAATGAAATTAGAAGACATTTAATTGGAAGATATTTAAAAGCGTTAAAATATCCGTGCGCCGGATATCTGTGATTCAATTCGCGAACAATCGTGATAAACTTGTCGGCGAAAAGCACGTGCGACAACGAGCGATATTTACCGCGAACGAGGGAGGGAAGGGCGCGTAAAATTATCGTCGCTCTGTCATTTTTGAATGTGTGAAAGAAACGAAATGCCGAAAAGAAGAGATCCGAAGAGAGGTTGCGTCTCTTCGAGCGAGACGTTGCTCTCTTCGCCACTAATTGGCGGGAATGACGTATGAGGCTTATAATTGGCCGAACGAAGAGTAGACTGAAAGATAGAGTGCTATTTCTCACCCTCTGACGGAGAAATTTTTCAGCTTTTGTCACTTTTTCTTCCGTAGCGCTACTCGTTCTCTCTCTCTCTCTCTCTCTCTCTTTCTCGATTTCGTTGTATTATAGTTTCCGTTCCCTCTTCGTGAGAATTCGAAACATTTTTGTTTAATTCTTTCATGTTTTCATCTTCTATCATTTTTTTCTCTTTGCATAAAATAATACTGGTCACGTGAGAGGTTTTGATTTACAACATAAATACAATAAACGACCGTTGGGGCGACCGCGAAAGAGCGACTGCGAAATCTTTCCTCGGTGCTTTCATAGGCCCCTTCCTCGTTCCTTTCATCGTTCTTAACGCGATGGCTTCACGGTGGCCGCGCAATGGTCATCTCGGCTTTCCACACCGTGGATTCGTCGTTCTTCGTTAAAATTTAAGGCGTCACGCCGCATTACGTATATCCGGACGTTCCCTTCCTCGCGAAAGAAGACAAATTCGATTAAAAAAAAAAAAAAAAAAAAAATTCTGTCACTTGCAACGTTTCCCAGCGTTCTATTTTTGTTTTTTTTTTTTTTATCGCGATAGAGATGTTCAATCTTTATCGCAATAAACGTTCAATCTTCTCTCGGGAATCAATTCGAAAAGTGAAAAGACAGCTCGGCGTTACTTTAAACCATCTGTCTGTCAAGAAATATACGTTCACGCTGCGCGCGCGAAAAATTTTCTTATCAAGATTTGCCGAGAGCGTATTAACGTAGAGAACTTATGCCGCTCGGCTGACTTAACGCAAAGTAAATTAAACGCAACGCATGCACTCGATGTATGTGCGTACAACTCGCCTAACAGTCGCGTAAAACAACATGCAAGAACATGACAACAGACCGTACCTTGCGCGTCTGGTGAATGGCGCGCAAGGTGGTGGCCGAAAGTCGAAGTGACCATTCTTCGAGGATATGGAAATGTTATGGAAAAGAGCCTGCGAACGACGTTTCCACGTGCTCTCGCACATGTGGAAACTATATTCGACAAGCTCCCACAGGCGATTCGCCGCGTCACGGTGGTCGAAGATCGCAGATGCGGCTTCACGCGACCCCTCATCGCGTTACAGAACGTTGGACACTCGTCGGGGGCTCCGACGAAACCTCTCACGAACGACCTTTGTCGCCTCTCTCTCTCTCTCTCGTTCTGTTGCGATCTCTCACGAAATCGTGCTGATCTGAAAAAAAAACTCTTGGACACGCTTCGCAAATCAAATCTATACATTTCTCACGAGAGGACGTTGTTAACAAGTCCGACAAAAAAACGTTCCTCACGTGTGTACAAGTTAAATCAGAAAAACTCTGTTTTCGAATAAAATGATTTAAAGAAGAAATCTTCGTTTCTAAAACAGTTTAAAATCGACTTGGATCGTAAAATAATCAACGATTTTACAGCAACTTTGCAATTTTTGTGAACAATTTAAGAGCTAGTGTTATTGTATTGTTTTGCAAACTGTTTCTCTTTCAACTCTTTGACGCGCGAATCAAACGAAAGTCGATGTGATCGAAAAATACTATTTATTTTTTAAATTAACATTTTGTGTAGACATTTTTTTCTTATATTATTTCTTGAGCACACGTGACATCTCTGCGTTAAATCTCCGTGCGTCTCAGAAACGTCAATGTTTATCAATGGCGCAAGAAACACATGACGTATCTGTGATCGTCTTTGTACGTCAAGGGATTAATTCTTCATAATGCAATAATGCAATTTTTTTCTAATACTCTGAAAAAGCATTAAATTAGTTTCCGTCGAATCTATGATTTCTATCTGTTGTTCCGCTCGGAAAATAATATCGATTTGTGCGGTTTTTCTTTTGAAAGAAAAAAAAAAAAGAATGAACAATAAAAGTCGGAATCACTCCGAGTGGAAATCGATTCCGAAAAGCCGCACGATAGCTAGTAGGTAACATATATATAGCTATCCTGAAACTTTGTTTTTTACCAAAGATGAAGAATTTCATTTCGCGAAGCGAAATCCTATCGCGCAATTCTTCTTAATCCGATCCTCTTTTTCAACTCAACTTTCGCGTTGCGACGGATTTATTATCCCCGTTATTATTCGCTTCGTTTATATCCTCGGGTCGCTGCGCTGTTGAGCGCGGCGGTAGATTTCCGAAGGATTTCCGACGGGTTTCTCGCTCGCGCGATCTCTCGCGCAAACAAGACGAGCGAGAACAAAAGTGCCGGACGATCCGACGACAACGAGTCGGGGCGTCGTCATCGCGCGAGAACGACGCGCGAGCCGCGGGAAAACGTTTTCAGGCCCGCCTAATAATTCTCCGCGGACGACGCGCGACGTGTACGTGTCACGGCGTCGCGGCGCGCGCGTCCGTCTCGCCTTAGGCATGAAACATCAGAACTCGCAGGGGCTTATCCCTTTCTCGGGAAAACAAGACGATTCTCTGAAAAAAAAAAAAACGAATCGAATTGAACA
>QVNW01002987.1:0-13302 GCA_014825475.1 Pseudomyrmex flavicornis
GGGCAGCGGCAATTGAATTTTATTATTAAAATCGCGTGACCTATTTTTTCCCAAAAAGATATCTCTAGCACATAATTATAAAAACCACAACTAAAATAATTATCAATTTTAAATTAAGTATGGCAAATTATTTCGACGTGAATTCTAAAATGTTTCTCACGAAGAACGTCGGTGATCTCTTGAGATTTTACACACAAGATCACGTATCTGCATATCTAATACATATATCGTGCGCAAAGGGGGTACGACGACGCGTTGCTCCCGTATATTGCCGATCTCTCTCGTGGCACTTAGCCACTTATGGATCATGACCATAATCATAATCGTCGTTATTAACATAACCATAACCCCGACCTTCGGTCTGCGACGCACGTATTTCAATTTATAATTAACGTTCTTCGATAAACGCCTTCCTTTCCGCCGTAACTGTCGACCCACAGGGCGAAACTACAAACATGCGCGCGGTCCGTGGAGCGGTGCGCACCGTCTCTAATCACGGTTGATTCCACAATTAAGCTTGTAGATTTTTCGATCTTACCCGCGTTCGCTACCCCGTCTACGTAATTAAGTGCAGTTTCACGTGGAAGAACGTGATTGAAAGTGTCGAGAGTAATTGAAAAAGCGAATTAAGCTGAAGACTTAATTTCCTGAATAATGAAAATAAAATCCAATGTCAAAAATTACACGTTCGTTTAAGTTCGTGTGAGTGTGCGCGCGCAGCTCATTGCTTTCAATAAACGTTATAGCACGTGTTGGGTATTACCTATCTTATTTTCGCGCGCGGGATGTTCTCCATCTCGCGCGCTACATAAACGCGCTTTAATAAATATTTAATATTAAAATAATTGGCCGCGCGCGAGTTACGACGAAAACGTCATTTTCCGCGATTCTCAACCTCAACCGCAATATATATTTGCTCGTAAAACGTGTTAACATCGCGCATAAATTTTCCCCGCGATCCTCGAACAGGCGGTGGTTAAGTATTTTGCGCGCGTTTCGCGCGTAAAATCAGCGCGATTCGCTCGTTATCATAGATATTCATCATAATAGAAGCCCGATACTACCCTCCTCTAGTATTCTAATCCTCCCTAGATTGTATACTTATATATTCTCCCCGCGTGTCGTAAAGATAGCCGTGTGTGCGCGCACGGTAGCGTTTCGCAGCGCGTTTATCCGGCGCATCATCATTACTAAAACCTTTCCGCGCATCCTTTGCATATAAGTTGATCCAGCTTATATATTTACGCTCGATTATCAAATTAGTGAAGATATGCATGCGCATACCGATAAGAAAAATCTATCTCTCGGGGCGATTTTCACACCGCGGTAGAGATTTTTTTTTTCTGGACTTTTTTCAATATTCCTAAAGGATGTTTTCGAGAGAGATCCTTTAATTTAATAGATTATAGATAGAAATATAGATTCTCCTGCTTTTACAGATGTTGCGGCTGCGTAAAAATCCGAGATTTTTTTTATTTACGATATGGTCTTCTTCGTCGAAGACCGTCAACACTTCTCGGAAAGTGCGACATTTCGCTCGCGGCGATAAGAACGCCGGACTTGCCTCCCGGTATAAACTCGTTGTGCGCTCCAATGCGCTCTCTTATCCTGCGCGCGGACGAGGTAGTTGCAGTCTCGGTGCACGCTCGCATTGCCGGTTATATTCGCTCGGCGCCAGCTGCGGCATGAAGTCAAATGGATTTTTATTCGCCTGATCGAGCGAGCCTGCCACACTTTCCGAGTATTTTCTTAATCCGCGCGTGTTCGCATCACGAACGTTAAGGCTCGGAGGAAGAAAGCGAGAGCAAAGGTTATTTTCTTTGTAGCGATTTAATGGAGAACATTGCTTGCGCCCAATGCGTTTTTGTTTGAAAAATTTGTTCAAATTTTCTAGAAAAGTTTTTATTAAATTTTATAGAAAAAAATTGTCTTACTCGAGAAGAAATCTGTTTTGGATTTCTAATTTGATATTACATTTAAGATCTAGGAATATTTTTAAGTATTTAATTTTTTTTCTAAATAAAAAACGCGCATTCTCTGACAAATGAAGGGTTCAATGTAGTGTTAGTAGTGTTACACGTCGGCACTCGACGTGTGTTGGAAGCGCGTAACACACCAGCGAATGTGTGTGTTGGTCTGCGTAATTTTAGCACACGCGCCACTCGAATAAACTCTTTTCGCGTTGCGTCACACTGTGTCGGGACGTGGGTGAGGAAGACCTAACGTCTCGTTACATAACGTCCTTCGTCTGCGCGATCCTCTTCCACAGTTCTATTCCTATCTATTCAACGGGACGCGCACAAACGTGCCGCGACGCCAATTTGTGAATCAGTTAACTCTTAGCCAAATTAATTCCGTTCGTTTTGCACGCACTCATACGTACGCGAATACGCACAAAGAGAGAGATTGTATATACCTATTTGAAATCTTCTACATTTCATTAATAGAAGATTTAAAATACAATTTTCTAGAAATAAATGTTTACGATAATAGAAAATGTTGAAAAATGAAAAGTAGTTTTCGTTATTGCTGCACAAAAAAAAATAAAATAGGGTTTCAAGTACAAAATGTTTGCTCACAAATTACTCGAAAAAGAAATCCGAATATTGAGAAAAAAAAACCAATCTATTCGTAAATCGATTGTTACACTCTTTAAATTTGACAATTGAGAAGACGTTAGTTTTTGAAATAATTAAAATTATGGGACAAGTGTTGTATTGTTTTTATCACTTTCGCGGCGATCTTTCGCGTGATCAAGTCACATCACGTTTGGTTTTATAAATTCAACTAATTCTGTGACCGGCTCTGGCAAGGCAATCAGAGGCGCAAGTTGGAATGCGTAACATGGCCGTTTAAAAGCGCCACGCATGATTGAGCAGAATGATAATATGGAGTTATTGGCGGAAGATATTTTCTCTCTAGCGTATGCTCTACGAGCACTGAATAATCCACATGGCCGACATAGAGGAACCGTTTGATTAAAAACACGGAAAATAAATTAAAACGCGTGGCAAATAGGGACGCGGTCGGAGGAGGGGGGAGGGGGCAAATCATCGAGTCCTCGCTTCTTCGCAATGACGTAGCGAGGTTGTTGCTCGACCGGTCACACGTTGCCTCGACGTATTTTACGTGCGATCGTAATTAATGCGCGATTACGCCCCGAAGGATCGTCTCGCGGAAAACAGATCGAGTTCTGACCTAAAAGGAGTTGTTACACATCTGTCATTTATTTCTCTCATTAACAATTTTTTGCGCGGCGAGCATACATTTAGATTTCGTTCTTATTGTAAAACACAAATGGAAAACATGTTAAAAAATAAACTCTCGTGGAATATATAAAAGATAGTTGCAAGCAAAATACTTTACGCCTTAAAAACGCCCCTAAGTCTGATTCACAGCTTCACAGATTTCTACTCATTCCTCTCTTCATTGAGACTTGACTTAACTTCACTTTTAATTCTCCTCTTTTACCGCATTATTAATCTTTAATGTCTTCCTGCTCAAACAGCTGCCGGTTTGAGTAGAAAGGGTTAATGAAGGAAATTGAGCAAACGTCGCAACAATGTGGAAAACGACACACATTTCTAATTGCTTGACGTTTGTTATTAATTTTAATTTATGCAAACTGCTACAATCAAGCGCGTTTATGTCGCGGTGGTGAGAATTCCATAAGAAGGGTACGAAGTAAACGAGATGCAGATTCTACCGAGCTGTGACTGCTCTACGAGATGTAGTATAACAAATTTACGAATAATGTTTTTACTGTCAATAATATTCGTACGTGTAAGAAAACCAGAAGTGTGAAAGTCGGTCAAGAGTCAATTTAACTGTCGACGCAAGATATTAATTAAATAAGCGTAACTTTTGTCACGTAGATGCAAATTTATTGGCATAAGACTGATCTTGTCCACTTTTCGAGCGAGGTATTTAATATTAATTTTGTTTTCCCGGGAGCAAGTGTTTCTACTTACGATACTGGCCGCGTGTTAGGTAAAACGTACAGATGAGAGCATGCGCCGAATGCGTGCGCCTCACGCGTGCTGAAAATGGCGACGATCGTGTGTCTGTCACGACGTGTGCCGTTGTGTGCGCGTCAACTTCGCAATGTCACGCGTGCGTACACCTCGTGGAGTGTTAATAGTGGTGTCAAGAGATTGCAGAAAGGCGTCGGATTGCTGGCAGCCGCTTCCGTCACATTCGTGCTGGCGCAGCAGTACCTACGACCGAAGGTGGTGCACGCTTTGAAGATTCGTAAGGTACATGCGTACATGCCAAGTGCACAGGCCAGTCTGCCAGTCTGAAGTGTCGACTATGGACTTGAATGACAAGTCACGACAGTCACGTGGATCACGCGCGCGTGAACAACCCACGTGGTGAAGTTGCTCGAGCGCGCGGTGACCCATTCATTAATCTTTTCGCACGTGTGCGTGTCTGTTTTCCTCAGCTTAACGTGTGTATGTAAATTACGATGGTTTATTAATTATGTATTTTTTCTTATTGTTGGTGAAATTAAACAGATAAGTCTGGGAGAGATTAGTGAATGTTTCCAATTTAAAATTATTTAAAATTGCTTGTGATTAAAAGACGATAAATTTTTTTTTTTTTTTGGTTATAAAAATTATGTTATCGTGCATCACGAGTTTTTTCAATAAATTGGACGATTTTGCAACACGCTCGTGATCACACCAAAAAACAGGTGATTGACCCGTTCGTGATCGGCACGTTACTGCATTGACTTGCGAATAAAAATAAAATCAGATATTTTATAGGAGGGGGAGCTCATTTTGATAAAATATCTTGGAAAATAAAATCTGAACATTTTGACAAAAGAAACCACACGTGTATGAAACTCCGCCGCAGATAAAAATTTATTTATTTCTCATTTTTATTTGGTTTATATTGCGCTAATCCTTCGGACGCGCGGCCCCGGCGCCGATATGATAGCGCATCTTCGTCCGCAGGCGCGAGGGGAGGGAAAGCAAAGGAAAGAATTCCTCGCGCGGCGCGTTTAAAAAGAAGTTTGGAATCAAGGTTTGCCCGCGATTGATCTCGGTCGATCTCTCTTCGGTCGTGAGACCGAACGTGTAAGCCACGTTAAGTTAATAACATGGCCCGGAGGAAGCGGATCGGCTTTTGTCAAACGATCTTCAAGTGTATCGTCGTCGCCACGCCCTCCCGAACGATCACACAGTCGATACGACCGCGGCTTAACCAGGCCGGATTTCTCAACGTCTCTATTACGACCCGAGAATCCCGAGATTCTCCCCGAAAAGTTAGACCGCAGGCGCAGGAAAATCACATCATAAACTACACAAATTATCTGCGGGTGATATTTCTCTAATACCCTGCGTAGTTTTAAACAATATGCGTAGTATCCTGCGCATAAAAATTCTACAATCATTTCATCGCTTCTTAGCTACAATTTTATGGATTTCACGTGATTTTAGTTTTTCCTTGTATCTTATTTCATCTGTGATTGCGGTTTTATATCGTATCTGAGGAGAATTCGAACAATAAGATGATCGAGACGTCATTTAAGTATCAACATCTATATTAAAGCTCTTTACTAGCCACACATCTTTTGTTACTTATCGCTCGACTCGTATCTTCTTGAAAAAAAAAAACTCTAATTTTTTTAAGTGAAGTATACACGTCTTTTTTAATCAAGAATAATTACTTAAATGCTTTTCCCGAGAAATTTCTTCGACACCGTGTCGTGTTGTTACAGTGTCACTTACAATCGCAATCGTTGGACGTTGACACACGCGTTTCATCGATCACGCGAGTTTTTTTCGAGAACATTTTTTTCGAGATGTCTGCGAGAACATGTTTTTTTTCCGTTCATAAAAGGAAATAGATAAGTAGCTGGCGCTTTGATATTCAAACTGCGTCCCGATAAAAAATGCACCCGGCTCTTTGAGAGAGTTTTAATATAAATGCGATGTATTTAAATCATTTTCTTTTTCCGCATTTTGCAATACACGTGTACAGGTGTATCACGTGTGCACGTATATCGCGTGTAAAAAAACAAAGAAACAAGAAGATCGATTTCTAAACTGCGAAAATGGACGAAACGCACTTTGTGCGCAATTGATTCCCGTTGCGATAATCGCGCGCGTGACACGCTCTACTATGTAGTCTCATCATCGCGCTGACTTTGTGTGAGAAGACTTTATTCTTCGACCACGTCGCGCGCGCGCTGCCAAGAATTCGGTAAGAATAGGACGTCCACATAGGACTGCCAAAATATCGTACTACGCGAAAACGTCCTCACGTCATTTACGCGAATTACGCAAGGTGTTTCTCGCGAGCGACTATCTATAAAGTCGCCAAAATGTGACGCCACAATCACCACAATTGAAGTTACACAAAATTGCACGGAAATAACATAATCAATCTGAGAAACACACATGTTTTCAAATAATCGCAATTTACTCGCGACCACAGGAGAGAAGTGAGACACATTTAAAATTCGCGTTGAACGCGATGTAATTCGTGCACAACAGAGATGACATCTATACCACTGTATCATCGTTTGCAATTCGTAAATTCTTCTCTGTTTATACTAGCCACGTTCGAAATTTTATTAAAACGCAACGTAAAATATGTTATGTCGCGCGATACATAATTCGAGAACGTTCGTCGCCGTATCGCGGTTGCCATCGCAATCTAGTAGCGCGATGTGTATACGCGATCGCAATCACGGTATGGACGCAATGATGAAGTACACGGCACCATACGTTTGCAAGGGCCGGAGGTTGATCATGCACAAACAAGCTTCGACCATAGCGCCGTTCATCGTTTACGTCGTCTTATCCCACTGCGTGGGCTATCGCGACATGGAAAGAACGATCGGTATCAAGATAGAAGAGATGTGATATATATATATTCCGCGCAAAATAGCCTATCTCTTGAGAAAAAAATGAAAGAAATAATAACATAGGAATTGCTTCAGTAAACATAGACACTGATCGTATCAGTATTTTTATAACGTTTTTTTTCAAAATCTGCGAAATCTACAAAGTTTCATTTAATTGAAGTTGAGTAATTATTTTGTCACACAACTTAGCGATTATAAGAGACACCCCATCGTGAAACTTATAAATTAATATTATCGGACGTTCATTCAAACAAAAATCAAAGGAATTTTTCAGGCTCAGCCTGAAGCACAGAATTTTTTTTTTTTTTTGACGAAAATTTTCATCGAAAACTAAAAAATTCTCTAACGGGTGCGCGGAAAGGAGAGGAGAGAAATATATCACGCGATGCATTACGTGTGCATTACCGAGATGCGGCGCGACGTTATCGTCGCGCATTACGTATGCAGAGGCTCGTTTGACGAGCGGTTCGCGGTAACTAATGGGTCCGGATCCTCCTATCCGCCACCTTCCTATCGAGATGCTCCTATCTCGACAATACCGACGCGAGTCCTTCTGGATCAAGCTTCATTATAGAAGGACTTCTCGTCTTCATGTATGTATGCAGGAGAAGATCGTATGCGGGAGGAGATCGGAGTGCTGCATAGCAGAAGTCTCGTTCAATCAGAAACGTGTTTCTTTTTTTTTTTCTTACGGAAAAAGTTTACACGTCCAAATATATTAGACCGTAATTGGATCAGCTCGTTTTTACATGATCGATTCTCGCCTTTCCGCGCTATAATTGGGGGGGGGAGGAAGAGAGAGAGGATTATTAAAATTACTTTAGGATGCAAATAAACGATTGTGCGTGTCAATAATAATATATAATTTATCTTAGAAATAAATCGAAACAATGTTATTTCGAAATCGCGTCAAAATAAACGATTAGACAGTTTCGAGCAATCCAATTTTTTTTTCTCTTCTCGCGCACGTTCTCTCATAAGCATTCATTACGCGAGGACCACTTTGCCGAGATCGTTCGGTACAAGTTGTTGCCATTATTCATATCAACGTTTACGTACGTTTATGCACCCCCGGTTTTTTCCTCCGCGACGTGTGCAGGGAACATCGTCGCTCATGTATCCCGAATATAATTCGAACGCGAGAGAGTGATCGATCAGCGCCGCGTACACACCTTCGTATAGGGTATTATCGGCGATAAACGATAAATCAGATCCCCCGGGCTCAGGGACGGTACACGATTAAGGATCCCGAAAAATCGTCAAGACGCCAACGTGCGCGCGTCCGACACGACGGGCGACGCGCCATTCGATGCCGCGCCGGTTGTCGATCCCTCGAAAGGAAGTCGAATGGGCGGGATAATTAATACGAACAAGGTTTCTCGGTCAGAAAATTATCCCCGAAATAAACTTGTGACACTCCCGACGTTCGAATTTTCACAGAAACAAAAATGTATACGAATTATTGGATCGAAAAATTCACGCGGTGTTTTCGCCGAAACAAAACAAGTTTATTGAACTGAAATAAATTTTAGAATTATGTTTTATTTTATTTTATTTTTTTTTTTTAATAGTTTTGTGTATGGATTGCAGAGTATTGAACGCACCGAGAGTTTATTCGTGTTTTTTATTCGAGAGATTTAATCAACACCCACTCCCATTAATTCTACTTTCTATACTACTGTCCGCTTTCTAAATGGAAATAAGCGATTTTTGCACTTGTGCAAAAGTAGCCGTCGCGGACAGCCTTAGCTAAACGTATCACCTATACCGTCCCGCGGAGCCGCGTCCACAATGCGGCACCAAATGATAATCTGGCGATAAGGTACGACATGTATAAGAATGCCGACGCGATAGGACACGTGAATGCGGCCTGATTAGTACGATAGTATCAGTCGCGTGGGCAGACGTCGACGTGGGCGTGAATGGATTATGTGCGTTCGATCGTTTCTCATGTTCGTAATCAATTCGCGCACATCGTGCGCCAGGCTACCTGCTTTGCGACTGAACGTTAATAAGACTCACTTTCCAATTGAGACGTGTCTAGACATGCGTCTGCAAAAACAAAAAAAAAAAGACACTCGGTTCTGCTCGTAACGCAGAACCGATACACTTTTCTGTGTATGTGTAGATGTTATAGAGAAATTTAAAATTAAAAGAATTACACAACTACTTCTGTTAATACATTACGTATTAACATCATTCTTAATGAGATCATTAACGTAACGATGCAATTACGTTAATTAACTAATAAAATATGACTGAATATTTGTTTTTTTTTTTTGTTTTTTTTTTTTTAACATCTAGAACTGCATTTACTAAAATTTTGCGGAGAAGTGCAGACAATAGGAAACGTTTTTTGCACGTTATTATTTTGAATCATAACGCTTTCAGCACTGCGTCAAAAATATAACACGAGAGCGAGCGAGTCTTTGAACGGATGCCTGCCATTACGGGTGCATAAATCTCGTTATGTCGGATGTGATCGTGTAGTAACTCTCTCTCGGGAATCATCAATTTTGACGGTGACACGCTCTTTCTCTCTTAATCGTCATCTCAATCGCTATCTGTGTAAATTTGCCGAACCGTTTGGGATAAAATTACTCGAAGTTATTGCACGGAATAAAGAATCATTTTATTTCGCCATTTCTTGAGTTTTTAATTACTTATTAACAACTTAGCATCTCTGTGTATCTTCCAAATAAAATTGTGAAATCGCATTAATCTATTAAAAAACGCTATTGTCTCGCGACAATCGATACCTACCGCATCGAGTTTTCGCCATCACGTTTCGAATCGCACGGTTCGGACGCGACCCACGTCGGCGATCATCACGCGGCGATGAGTTAATGCTAATGAGTGAGAGAGAGAGAGAGAGAGAGACGGTGATTCGTCTAAATTAATTAACGCCTTCCTAAACCACCGTGAAATTAGCGTTAGCGGGACGTGGGCGCCCATTACCCGGCTAATGGACCGATAGAGCGGTGTGGGTGGATACAAGTGTGCGGATATCCCATTGATGCACACGCACGCACGTATAGTTGCGGCTATCACGCAGGTTTGTAGTATCGCAAGTTAAGTGGATGTGCGCAGGTGAAGGTGGAGCCGGTGCAACGTCGCGTGTTTACCGCGCTATGCATCAACGACGGAACAATGCCGGTGTAATTGAATATTTTGAGGGGATTGTGATTTAGGAGCCGCCGCCGGCCCGTTCATCTCGCCCCGTCCCCCATTTTCGGTTTACATATGTATACGATGGTCGCTAAAAGTGGTCGCGTTATAGCGAGGCAATAAATAACGATCTCGGCGATAGTCGACTTCGACGGGTTCTCTCCGGTGCGTGATCGACGGAGCCATTTGAGGCTAACCATAGATTCTGTTTACATTATATTACTATTCAATGAAAAAAAAAAAAATAAAAAAAAAAAATAAAAACTACGAATTGGAAGGGTTGATGTATTGGAAGAATTTTATTCTCCTTTTACACTCTTCGCGCGCGCGATCGTTCAAGCGCAGATTGTAAGACAAGAACGTTGTTGCGTGCGTAATATTGTGATGAAACATCTCACAATTTACATATTATATAAACACATGCGGGTATAGTTTCTATTCCCCTTTGGTTTTAATTGATCTAGAAATAGAAACCTAACGATGTGGGAGGAAACTAAACACTTGCTAAGTTTTATTCGCATTTCGTAAGAGACTCGAGATAATTGCTCACTGCCAGTCGTGTTTCGAGCATGGGCGGCAGTGGTTGTGGCTGTGGTTCAAAGGTTGAAATCGACGTGGGCGAAACACAGCGCGCGAGAAAAGCGCCGAATCGGTTAATGACAGAGCGCCGCGCGCGATAATTTCAGGGTGGTTCGCACGTAACACGCAACCTGCCAACGCTCCCGGATGATGGTAACATTTTTCTGTTTTTTTGCGACTAACTAAAAGATATAAAACTTCTTTGTATATTCCTAAAAGATTTTTGAAAATTTTAAAAACTATGGTAGCGTATATACGCGTGATATATATTTTTTTTTCACACATACGTTATAGAATGCGTGTTGTATTATTTAATTGAATTTTCAATTACATCTCGTAACTACGTTTACGTATGTTACATAATTGCGAATTGTACTCTGCGTTTCGATCTGGCGACCGTTTGACTATCATCATGTCAACGTTGCCGTGAGGCGAACGTAACTTTTCCCAAATTGCTCGGGAGAACACGTCTCTCCCGAGGACGAAGGAAACAGGTTTATTTCGCCTAAGAAATCGACGGTGTGGCCCGATCTGCCAGACGATCCGACTCGTACGTAGCGTGTACGCAGATACAGATCTGACTGCACCGAATGCACACCACACCGATGCAACACACATCCCTTCTCCGCGACGAGTGCGCTCTTTCGCGCGACCACAAATCACGTGACTCACCTTCTTCTTCTTTTTCTTGTGGCATCGCACGAACCCGGCAATCGTTATCGCATTCACACGAGATATTCGACCGCACCGTTTATCCTCTCCTCGTGTCGAATCGCAATCGAGACGGTTCTCTCGGAAACGAGGAGAGACAATCCCCCGCTATCGGTGTGGACAGCATCGTAACACGATTCCGGAAATAGAGAAAGCGGTTGCGATGAACGCGCGCGGGATAAATGAGCGGTCGACAATTCCATCGTGTATATCCCATCGTCTCGGCGCCAAACACGGCGAAACTAGAACGTGTTTGCGTGATTTGTACCGCGGATATAATACGAGCAATAATTTATACGAGAATAAAGCAATCGCGCAAAAGATATTTGATTGCCATTGATATAAATACAGACAACACATTTCGACTTTTGTTGTTTTCTCTTGTCTCACAAACGAGATTTTTTTATTTCCGGTGGTAAAAACAAAAGTATAAGTTTGCCGAAAAAGAATTAATTAGTTCTTGTACAGAGAAACGATTTGCAATATTTATTTATACATAATATTGTTTATAAATATTTTTCAAATGAAGAGAATAAATATAAATTTAGCGATTCTAAATTCACAAATTTCTTAGAAATTTTTAGACCGTTTGACCTGTGACTTTCTTTTAATAGCGCTCACATATGAAGAGAAAGATCTCCCCCGTCGAATATCCAATAAAATACAGACTACACACAGGCCTCTTCGGGCATTGAGACGGTCAGGACCGATAATAACTACTATCTTCTGCCGTGAATCGGAAGGATCGATTTTATCGCGAGTCCAAAGTCGAGTCTACGAACAACCCTCTCTCGGAATATTCTCGTGACCGATTAACCCGGGCAGAACGTTCCTCGCATTAGAACTCACTTCGGACCACCCAGTCTACGTTTACGCGGCTATCAATCTGATTTGAGCACTTGGACCAGTACGAAGCAATAAACTCGCAACGACTCTCCGTCCGCCGTTAAATCGACTTCCCCGAAATCTTTAGGCAGATATACGTGAGATACGCGGGAATTGATTCACGTTCGTCAAACGAGAGACCGAGCCGAGTGTTCCATCAGATCCCGGCCGACATTACAAATTTGATCGTGTGTTGAATTCAATCTACGGAATAAGAAAAAACTTGATCTTTCCTTTTCGAGGCTTGATACAAGTCGTTTCGAGGAGTTTTCGACATTTTTCTTTTGCGAATCGAAATTTTATGCGTCATTATCGAGGAACCAAAAAGTCAACAATAGTTTTCAAGTAATTGTATCTTTTAATAAAAATTTTCTCGCAAAAATGAACGCATTTCTATAGACGCTTTTGTGCGGGAGAAGCTTTTGATAAATCTGTAAATATTTTTTACAAATAAAATAACAAGAAATTGCCGATGACGAGGTAACTTTTGAGATAACTGCAAAGGGGTGAAGTAAAAAAAGATACTTCCGTACCCCTGGTGGGACTCGAACCCACAATCCCCGGTTTAGGAGACCGATGCCTTATCCATTAGGCCACAGGGGCTCTTGCGTTTCAAATGTTTCGAAACGTGTAGTTTCACAGCGATCCTAATAATAGAAACAGTCAGAAGGCGTAGTATAGTTGTATCGCGTGACGAAAACTTGTTCTTCATTTTGTTTGCATTTCAACAAGGAAACCGTTTTCCGAAATTACAGTATGTTTTTGTAATTTGTGTAATTTTGCGAACTCGCAGCGAGTCGAATAATCGAACATCTATATATGCAAATATGCCGAGACGAAATTGCCACTTCGGGAGCAAAGCTGTTATCTGATTTCAATTTCCTCCGGTAATCTCGGCGCCACCGTGGCTTGTCGTAAGTACAACGACGATCCGTAATCATCGCCCGTACTTGCTGCATTATGCGCCGGACGGAGATGTATCTGTTGTGTCCGGTGGGGCCAAAGCAGGTGTGTCGACATGCGTACCTCGAAAATTTTCGGAACCCTCTTGTTAAAAAAAAAAAAAAAAAAAAAAAAAA